>LOJH01019559.1:3932-21168 GCA_001685095.1 Ellobius talpinus | reverse complement strand
CACTGGGAGTGGGCGTGGCTTGCCTCTTAAAGAGACAAAAACCATAACAGAAAGCAAGACAAATATCCGTCAAACTTTCAGTGATTTGGATGGATGTTCATAGCAACCAAAGCACTCCCTTATGTCCTGCCTCCCCTGCTTCCTGACTCTCCTCCCATGTCTGGCTTCTTCCTGTAAAGCTTCTGCAGTAACTGAGGACTTCTCGTTTCACCCATTGACTGAGCCCATAGAGCCAGAAGGCAGCAAATTTCACTAGCATGCTGTGTAGGAATGGGGATTTTGTCAAAGGCCATGGGTATTTTGCTTTGACCTTGTTGTCCCAGTGGTCCTTGTGAATTCTGTCCAAAGAATTCAGCTGGGACACACAAAGCACAGTGTAGAAGATATACAGAATCTATCCCAGAGAAAAGTGGAGTGCTAACAAGGAGTGAGGGTGGACAGTGGGCACCATTGTGCTGGTTACATTTTAGGTGTTTTTTTTGTCATGGATAAAATCTCCAGAACAGGCATGTTTCCTCATTTGAACTGACCCCTAGAGGAGGGAGCACTGGTAAGCCCTTGCTTGTTCTTTATAAGAAAGCTTATTGCTACATATTAGAGCAATCTTATGAGTTCTGTGCTGGCTAGTTGTATGTTGACTTGACACAAGTTAGAGTTATCAGAGAGGAAGGAACCTCAGTTGAGGAAATGCCTCCATAAGATATTTTTTTAATTAGTGTCTGATGGAGGATGGCCCAGACCACTGTGTGTAGTACTATCCTTGGGATGATGGTCCTTGTTTTTATAAGAAAGCAGGCTGAACAAGCCAAGAGGAGCAAGTCAGTAAGCAGCACCTCTCATGGCCTCTGACCTATTTGAGTTCCTGTTCTGACTTCCTTTGACAATAAACAGAGATATGGAAGAGTAAGCCAAATAAACCCTTTCCTCCCCGACTTGCTTTTTTGACCACAGTGTTTCGTTGCAGCAATAGAAAGCCTAACTAAGACAGGCTCTTAAAACAAACTTAATATAACTCTTATCGATGACCTTCAAGGCAGTTTAGTATGTCACATCTTCAAGAGGCACAGCTATGAATCCAGGCCCACTCCTCTACCTATGGATTCAAATTCTTCAGTTCCAATCCTTGGTCTCAGGAGTTGTTCGTTATGAAGATGGGGTTCAGTCCCAGGTGCTCCAAGTTTCTGATATCTAGCAAACTAATGAAAAAAAGAAGTAATGGCAAATTTGCTTTGGTCACAGCAATAAATCTTACTCTAATCTAGATCCGCCATTCTTTCCACCCCAAAGATCCCATGAATCTGTCTCAAATTATTCAGAATGAGTAGGGAATACAAAGTATAATGAATAAATACTCTTCAAAACCAAAGATGACTGGAGACACTTTGAGCTTTTCTTTAGTTTCCCCTCTCCCAGCAAGGACAGAACACACAGCCCTAAATAGTCATTTGCCACCTCAGGGTATGAATCTAAAAGGGAGCAGGAAATCTACAAAGAGAAACAATAGCTTCCAAGTACAGCCCCTGCAATGCGCATATCTCCTGGGTGAGTCCGCTCTGCCATCATCACTTATGGAAAATAACTTGCTGGACACACACAGCAGTCTAGGAAATACTCAGACAACTAAAGGGTCTTTTGGAACATAAAGCTGTCTGACAACAGTTCAAAGCTTAATTCCCTTTTTCATGCTAAATGGGGGAATTCAAGTGGTCATTCACTAGGTTAAATTTGTGTATTTGTATATATTCACCATATTACTATATATTACTTTCATGCCTTACATTTCATCTAGGAGAAGAGTCAAGATCTATTTTGAAAATCCTTTCTCACTGCTAATGTTCTTCCATTTTACACGGACATCATCAGTGATAGCAGCTCCTCACAAAGATATGAAAGAATAACTTGAAGTTTCAGAGTCATTAAAAAATGGTTCTTAAAATTCTCTGTGGTAAATTTTCAAAGTGTTACATGATCTTTTGTCTCATATACCTTTGATGTCTTTCAGCTGATGATTAAACTTTTGTATCTTTGGTTCCCTGTTTGAAAGAAAAGAAAAAGAAAAAACAAAAACCTGGAAAGGAGACGTTGCCAATAGGAAGTGATTTTGAAGGCAACAGAGAGATCACGCAGTCTGTGCTTTGGATGTAACTAGGCTTGAAATCGTGCCACCCAGCTAAGGAAGG
Source organism: Ellobius talpinus (assembly GCA_001685095.1). Lineage (NCBI taxonomy): Eukaryota > Metazoa > Chordata > Mammalia > Rodentia > Cricetidae > Ellobius > Ellobius talpinus. Next base: position 18,988 of record LOJH01019559.1, on the reverse strand, counting down.
AGGATCTGCTGTTCTGAAAGTTTTGCACTTACAGACTTCCAGGAGAAAGGAACGCTTTTATTCGTGGAGTCCAGCGTGTTAACAGGAAGCAAGAGTTCGGTCACTAGAGAAGCACTTTTCTTCCCCTGACACAAATTTTGCTTTTGTGACTTGATTGACAGCCATCCCACTGTCTATAAACAATCCACAGTTGCCTCAAATCACCATTCAGTTCCTGGATCCAACATTTAAACATTGAGTGGTTTTGCGCTCAATAAAATTCCTTTTCATTCCTTCCTACGTTGCCATGTCTCTTCAAACAGAGACAGAAAAGCTGTGGTCTGTGTCAGACAGATTTTAATTTTCAGTCCTCATCCATTTTCAGGGGGCTAGACCCAGGCAAACAGACTCTAGCCCAAAGCCTAGCAACCTGCAGTTTAAACAGCCCATGCATATGAGTCCGGGATGGGGGCCTGGACCTGTTCACACATGAATAAAGAAGATTAAGATTTCCTTTCAAAGACCTGAAGCCTTTTTGACAGCCAGTGTCAACAGTGCTGTCTGCCTTCAATGTGAACCCGTCTTCTAGCACAGATTCCCACAGGGAGGTCTCGCCGATTAGCATGCATCGCACCACCATTCCATGTCGCCTTTTAATGGAAGAATAAGGGTGTGAAGTTTTGCAAACTCTTACTTAGCCACAAAGAAAGGATAACTTACAGGGATTGTTGAAAGAAAATACCAGTGAACATGAACACCTACAGGGAACATTTAAAAAGTGAAGAGCCCAGAAAGGGAAGGAAGAATAGCGGGGATTTCTATTATCTAATTGCAGAGAAGTTAACAAAAGCTTTGTAGACAGAAGATGTGTTTGGAAATTCCCTAAAAAAAACCAGCTTTACTCTAAGAGGGGAAAAAATGTCAACTAACTTTCCTTGCCAAGTAGGGGTATAAAACTATTTCAGAAAATAGGAATTTATTATTAACATATTTACAAATAAATATCTATCCTTATAGTTAGGGAAACATTCTTAAAAGGAAGACATAATTTTCTTAATATTTAGTAAGTACCTTATACAAGTGATTAGTAATGCTAAATGAATGAACTAGGGCTTTATTGAATAGTGAGTTTTATAACAACTCTCTGTGCTTAGTAAGAACCACAAAGGGGGAAAGCAGTGTCCTGTCTACAAATGTCCAGCCTCCTCAATCTAATTATCCCACTTTAATGATAAGTTCTAACGGTTAAACATGTTGACATATGGATCATTTCTCCTTTGAAATTGTGTCCTATCCTTCTATTATTTTATATTCGCTGAATTATTTGGGGATGAGTTGCAATACTTAAATTATACCTATTTACAAGACCATGGCTGCATTTCATTATGTGACCGGTGTTTGTACAATTTGATGTAAACCATTTATTTCTCTAGGTTGTACAAGAATGTAAACCAAAACGTGCGACTTGCATAGATGGCTGCCACACTTTCACAGCAATGAGACTCCGGTTGCTTCCCCAGAGCTGGGAAAAGATTCCCATTGATCTATCCTGTCCCATTCATTGACTGAATACTTCTTTGCAGAGCTCTCACTCTGGAATGAAGCCAGGACTGTACACCAAATTCAGCTCAAACAGACTGGAAAGAGCCAATTTTGTACCACCTTTCCCGGCACAAATTGTTTGTACTGCCTTTGACGATTTGAAATCCATGAGAGTATTTACGCCACAGAAATCAACAATTCAGCAAGCTAGGGATGCTTTTCTTACAGTTGACTGACATATTTGCTAGCATCTCACTAGCTAGAGAGGGAGTTTCCTCTTTCGTACACCCTTCACTCAGGAGTTGCCTAGGTATCTTTGCGACACATATTCAGAAACAATGGTTAGTTTGTAGAAACAGGATAGGGAGAAGCTACAAAGAGATTATATCTAGAATTTTGTTCTCTGGGTTTTGGGTGAAGCTGGTAAAAGGCAAGAGCGTCTGTAGTCCAGGATTCAGCTAGATAAGAGGCCAGTATCAAAATCGAATCTAGCTTTGAATTCGCTGGGCTTGGAATTGCTAGGTTATGACCTAAACTAAATTATCATGAGAAGAAAGAAAGGATACCTAGGCCACCAGGAAAAGTGAAGCTGCGATTCTATATGGGGGCATTGTTTTTTGACCACTGTTGTACCTAGTACACACACTGGCTGGCACTTAACTACCTCATGATGGATAGTGGGCATGCCATACGATGTGTCTCAAAGTTAACCACGTATCAAAACTACCCAAGTTTTCCTAAATGACCCCCCGAAGGGTCTCATCCTTACAGACTTTAATTTAATAGTCTGAGACGAGGCCCAAGGAATTTGTGTTTCTATCAAGATAGTGACAATGATGTCATCGGTCAGCACAGCAGACCTGGAGAACAACCGCTCTAGGATTGAATCAAATACCCCACTTCATCTTTAACAGAACAATTACTGACCCATGATATACTTGGGGTCAAGGTCCATCTTATTTCTGACTCATGCAGGGATTTGTCTATGATATAAAAATTCTCTGTAGCCACATGGGAGAGAAGCTCAGAAATACATAAATGTTGTAAATTCACAAGTTTCTCCCATCGTCATTTGGTCTTCATGGGGAAACATATTTGAAAATGTCTGCAGAATCCTTTGAACCTGACATCCACAGACACACATGTACCATAGAAAAACAGTGATTTGTATACAGTGTATTTATTGCAGAAACAGTGAGCACCAGCCACGTGCCCTTGCAAGTATGTCACTGATGACTGTTTGCGGGAAGATGACCACATGTGAAGTGAACCGGTTAGGCCTCATCAATCTCCTTCTGCCAGCCTCCTACCACTGTATTATGCCATTTGAAAGCACATAGAATTAACTCTTGCCATAGCTATTGAAACATTGCTTGATAACTAGGAGAAATGCCTAGGAAACATTTGTTTCATGATTCTACAAAATAATGGACCTATCTTTGTTGATGTTCATGGATAGCTTTCTCCTATATGGGCCACACTGTTTGAGTCAATCTTCTCAGGGATTGCACAAATGGGTGTCAGGCAAGGATGAGCTCATCTAGATGAGGAGTAATTAACTATTAACATAGTCTAACTGAACTGGACCTCACAAAAGGTCCATCACCAATGAGTAAGAAAGCTACCATTATTACTAATTCTTTTGGGATTTCAAGACCTATTCATATTTAGAAATATTCTCCCCCTCAGCTGTAAATGCTTTCTGAGGTGAACTAATGGTGACATATAACCTACCTACCTCATGCCGCCAACACCTTCCATACCCAATTTTTGAACATCTATGGATTTGTGCCAACAAATTGAGCAACAATAACATCAAGTTATTTTGGAATAAATATAGTTTTATGTAAGTCAATTGAAAATTTAAAAGGTCACATTACATTAGAAAAAACTCCAATTAAAAAAACCTGAATATATGTCAGATGTTATGACACTCTAGAAAGTAAAGTAAAGGAAAAAGAAGGTAGGCAATTCTGTTAACCATGTATAAATAAAGTCAGGGAAGGGTCACTAAGATTAAGGGAGTCAGCAATGAACATCAAAGACTTTGTCAGCTAGATGGTGCACAGCATCAACTCAAGTCTTTATAAGTATCTGGGAAGCAGATGCCACTTAGGAAATGCTTGTAGTCAGAGCCCTGTGTGTGCCATCCTGGTCCTGCTTTACTATACACATAAAATACATGGCAAGTATTTTACAGTCCCGCTTTTAATGGGATTCATTTTAATTTAGGTTAACTGGAGAAAATTTTAAAAAGCAGCTATGAACATGTTGTATAGAGTTTCATGAATGAAATTTTAATTAAGAACACATTTTCCATCCAATTTATGTCGTTTCACATGTTTTCCAAGCAGAAGTCAACTTCTATTCTAATTTACTGAAGAGAACATGTCTAGACACTGAAAGATTATAGGGAAACATACAGATAAGTAGAGCAGATACACAAACACTCTGAAATTGACTCTGCTTTCTCAGATTTCAGCTATTTATGAGAACCAATTCTCAGATTGAAGAGAGGGTTCTGAGAGCAGTCAAGGACCGTCCCTGTGAAAACATAATTTCTACCACAAATCAAAGTATTTTTCATTCATTCCAATAATTTGTGTGAGTGAATTCAACCCAGCTTACAAACCATATGTTCTGTTTCCACAGTTTGCACACCTTATAAAACATTGCCCCTTCAGCGTGGCTCCTGAACAATCTCTCGCTTGTGGTTCTGGCAGAAGTCATAAAATCAGAAGTGGGGAAAGTGTTTTGTTTCCCCTCAGAACTGGGACTCACATAGTTGAACGGTCCATTTCTTGATGCAGAGACCTTCCCTCTCTCCAGACAGCATGGTAGTTTTTCCAGACTATAGAAATTCTTCTGTCAAGTCTCACCTCAGCCCTCACTCTTGGTGTAAGAAAGGAGATGGTTGCTCTCCAGGGAGCCGGATGCACAGCTTCCAGGAATTTCGTAAGCTGATTAAATTATAATATGAGTAAATAAATAAATCCACTAAACATAAAAGTAAAACATACACACAACTTACTGCTTTCTACTTGACTTTCTCTATCTATCTTTTGCACAGATTCCAAGGCACCAACTCCAGCTTTTCAAGTTGCAGTGCAACTACTCTTCCCTAGTTCCCAGGTGCCCAGTGATGTCTTTCATGGCATTTATTCTTTTCCCTCTGGTTCTTAAGGATGTCATCTTTTCTTCTCCTTCACAAGGCACATACCGAAGAAAGTTTGCCATTGGACACAGTGACATGAGTATTCTTTCCCTCAGGAGGCTGAGGCTCAGGCAGAAGCAATTTCAGACCAGCCTGGCTTACATAGCAAGACCCTGTTTTGAAACTGTAAATGCAAGTTTCTTAGCTTTACAAGTAGATGGGACAGAAAGATATACAAGAATCCTTGCAGGAGGAAGAGAATTTCTGTGAAGTCCATCCGAATCTGCATTCGAGTTCTGGAGTAAATGCTGAAGGGGATCACGTGGGAGTCCTCATGATTGTTACCTCACCGGCCTTGTTCTACCAGTCAGTTTCACTATAGGAGGTGGGTAGAAAACTCAGTGCTTTGACTTTCAGAAATTCTAAATATCTCCATGTCTCACAACCAGTGGACCCTGATGTCTCCATCCACCTGTGGAGAGACAACCAGCTACCTCAGCGCAGGCAGGGGCACAGCGGTCCACCCTCCTTTTGTCTTCACTTGTACTCTTAAGGTCTACAAAAGTTCTACTAATCTCTATCAAAACAAATTCATCACAAAAAAACGAATTCATTCAAAGAAAAATAACTCTTCAGGCAACCTTGAATGTCATTTACCAATTATACACAATGCAGAAAGAGCAGAAGTCAACTTTTACCTTGCAATCTTCCCACTTAATTACTTCAAGTTCAAAAATTAGCAGACTATTTTGCTTATTGTGTTTTTTATCACCAGCGTGTCAAATGTCACATGTACTTCCTGGGCCCCAACAGGACCCCTCAGAAAAGTATTGTACAGTTGTCAGCATCACGGAACCCCCAAATGCTTCCTTCAACTGGTTGACCTGAAAATTCCTCTCTTCGCAGATTCTTGCATTCAAGCACAAAACAGAAAAACCTTTTGTTCGAATTAGCCCCTGAATGAGTTTTTAAGGTCACCTGATTCAGATCCACAAAGACTCACTCAAGTCTGTCTGCTACAGTTTGATTTATTCCTACCCAGCAGAACGAAGTTTCCACTTTGGCAGCTGCTAGTCTGAGTAGAGATGACCTGAAGATTCTGGACTCCAGCTGCTCCCCCATTCAGTGCAGGGCATGATACTTCAACTGGCTGCTGGTCAAAAAGTAGCGGTTAGCCTACACTCCATACAGCATTTCTACAGGCTCACTGATGGTGGTACCAGAAACGGCGAGACACGCTAGTTCCCATTTGTTTCATGTTGATTCTGAGGGCTCAGATTTCATTTTGATCAGCTATGGCTTGTCAACACTTACTAAATAATAAACAATAATAAGATAATCTGAACTGAAAAAAGGAAGTATGCTGTATAAGAATTGGTAGTTCCTTAGTCTCTTTTATCTTTGCAAAGAAGCACAGTTTTGATAAATAGAATATTTTAAGACTGTTCTGCCTTTTGATAGCATGTAAGATGGTTTTGCTTGCAACAAACTCAGTGGAAAATCAGAGATAATGAGTCCTCCATATATTTGTTACATTTTAAACCAACTTTTTCATAACATAAAGTTAATCACACTATGCATTTTCTCTTCTAGCTGTGCTCTACTCTCAGATAGAAACAGCATAAAGAAGGAAGATTTTATTTTGGGTCATGGTTTGAGGATGCAGTCCATGATCTCAGAGAGGGCATCATGATGAAAGGGGCCCTAGTTAGGGCAGGCAGAGTGTGGGGCAGCTGGTCATCTACAGTCAGGAAGCAGAGAGAGGTGAATGTTGGTGCTCAGAACAGTCACTCCTCTTTCTGAGACCCCAGTCCCCAGAAAGGTATCACCCACATTCTGAGTGGCTCCTCCTTCCTCAATGACACCTCCCTGAAAGGACTCTCATGGTCATGGGAACATGAGTCCTACTTGATTATAAATCCAGTCAAGTTCCTTAGGAAGAATAGCCACAATGTAATAAAAATAAAAATAAAAACAAAGCTGCACTTTTAGTAATTTTTAGTGATCATTATTGTTCTTAACAATAAACAATAGCTGAAGCAATAAGTTTTTTATTTTATTCTGCTTTATTGTCAGTACAGAGATTAAAGCTAGGACCTCATACATACTAGGCAAGTGCTCTACCACTGAACTATCACCAGAAAAATATGACAAAGTGGTGTGGGACAATGTCTGTATTCTGTCAATTATATTTTAAATAAACACTGATTGGCCAGTAGTCAGGCAAGAAGTATAGGCAGGACAACCAGACAGGAAGCTCAAGGAGAACAGGAGAATTCTGGGAAGTGGACGCAGTCCTGGCCCAGCCGCAGAGCAAGCAAGATGTGACTGCCTCGCTGAATAAGGTACTGAGCCATGTGGCTAGCATAGATAAGAATAATGGGCTAATATAAGTTNAATTATATTTTAAATAAACACTGATTGGCCAGTAGTCAGGCAAGAAGTATAGGCAGGACAACCAGACAGGAAGCTCAAGGAGAACAGGAGAATTCTGGGAAGTGGACGCAGTCCTGGCCCAGCCGCAGAGCAAGCAAGATGTGACTGCCTCGCTGAATAAGGTACTGAGCCATGTGGCTAGCATAGATAAGAATAATGGGCTAATATAAGTTGTAAGAGTTAATAAGAAACCTGAGATACTGGACCAATCAGTTTATAGTTAGTGTAGACCTCTGTGTGATTTCTTTGGGACTTAACAACTGCGGGAACAGGGCAGAACAAGGACCAGGTGGGATAGAAAACTTGGTCAACAACAAAATTCTTATTTTAAATTTATTATTTAGTATGCACAGAATGTGAGTACAGGCACCATGTCATGACACACGTGGAGGCCAAAGGACAACTTTGTGGAGCAAAGTTTCTCCTTCCACATTTATGTGGGTTCTGGAGCTTGAACTCAGGTCCTCAAGGTTGTGTGGCAAGAATTTTACCCACTGGGACATCTCTGTGAACCACATTATTATTAGTTTGCTTTATTTATTCACTTTACATTGTATACATATAAAAAGTTTATATTGTATGTCACACTGTTATGTAACTCTTGTTTATAAAATATTATATAATAAAGTTGAAAAATAAAATTAAAAATTTAAAATTGAAAATCAGATTACATGACTTTGTCTCCTATCATATTTTTAAAATTATATAATTAAGGTAAATGAAATTCATTTTATTTAGTCAGTAGATATGACCAGAAAACAACATATACCAAACATTAGAAAATATATTTTAAGTAACATCAGAAGATAAAATACTTTTATATTTTATACTTAAATATTTTTGAATAGAGTTTTTTATGTCATTAGAAAGCTACATGTGAAAAATAAATAAAAAATAAAAAAAAGAAAGCTACATGCATAGCTGTAGAGATGGTTCAGTAATTAAGAGCACTGGATGCTCTTCCAGGGTACCCAGGTTCAATTCTCAGTACCTATATGGCAGCTCACAGCTGTGTGTACTTCCAGTTCCAGGAGATCTGGCACCTTCATATAGACTACCTGCATGCAAAACACCAATGCACATAAGATAAAAATAAAAATTAATTATTAAAAAAGAAAGCCACATGAAATGACATTCTGAAACCATGTGTGAGTAACTGGATGATAAATTAATGTGGCTAATATGTTTTCATATTTCCTAGAAAATGTGACTTAAAATAGATTTTAAACTCAGCTAGAATTAGTCTTGTGGAAGGAGGACAATGGTGGTTGAGAGAATGGAAGATGGACTCTTGTTACATGAGCAGTCTGGAGCAAACCACCATGAGACTATGATCTTGACTCCTCAGTGATCACTGTGCCCTCCTAGGGTTCTCCTGAGGTGGCCTTACTGGATCCACTGCCTGCCCCACATGTGGGAACACAGTGACTTCTTAGAGACTGGATGCTTTAGCTTAAATACCTGACCTTTACATAGAATCTATTGATGTGGGATTCCCCTCTGTATGCTATGAATATGTTCTATTACCATTGGTTAATAAAGAATCTGCTTCAGCCTAGAGCAGTGCAGAATATAGCCATGTCAGAAGAGATACACATGCACACACACAGAGAGAGAGAGAGAGAGAGAGAGAGAGTAGGTGAAGTCAGAGAGAGGCCATGTAGCCACCAAAGAAAAAAGACGCCTGCAGGAGTTCATTGCAACTTGCCGGTAGGCCATGACCTTGTGGTGCTGCACAGATTAATAGAGATGGGTTAATTTAAGATATAAGAGCTATTTAGCAATACACCTATGTGATTGGCCAAGCAATGTTTTAATTAATACAGCTTCTGTGTGATTATTTTGGGTCTGGGCAGCCGAGAATGAATGAACAGTCTCTGCCTACAAAATGGTGTGAACGTGGGCTGGCTATATCCATATAAAACCTAAGAGAGCTTAAAAAGGAATTCTAAACACACACACACACACACACACACACACAAACAGAGTTTAGTGCAGCTTCTTGGTAGCGGCATTTTTTTTCCAGATAGGCTCTGTTTGCTGGTGGTAAGCAGGGGTGCGCTATGGCTCATTTAAGAGAGGTCTTCTTGACTCAGCATTGAATGTGAAGACTGCATGGCTTCTTTAGGGAAGGGCTTCCTGGTTCATGCTATTTGCACAAATAGCTCTGACTCTTTTAGGACGCCGAGCACTTAAATGGGGTCTCTGAGCAGCAAGTTACAAGTTGCTTAATGGTGACATAGACCCCCTACAACCCTGGAACTGGGGTAGGTTGCATGGCTCCCAGAGGCAATGAACATGCCTCTGCCAAGTGGGACTGTGTAGAGCCAACAGCCAGTGTCATGGAGTTGGTCCTAGCCATGCCCGCTTAGCATTAAAAAAATCACTCCTTGTCAGAAAATAATTACAGATATGCACGCACTACAAATTCAGATGAAAAAGACCTATAAATGTGTCACAGTGTTGGATAAATGTACATAGGCTTGAGACAGATAGGAAAAAGAGAATAGGTAGTTATAGTCATAAATTAAAGGAGTAAAGATAATAAAATAAATATTAAACTCACAGAAAATTAATAGGGTAAGAAAAATAAGTCAAGTAAAAATGGAATATACACAGAGAGTCTGGTTTATGTATATTGTTGTGTCTTCTTTAAATTTTTTGATTACAAAGAGATGTTTGATTCTGGGGGCTGCTAAGCTAAGCCAACATAAATATTTTAAAGGTATCTTGAATTCAAAATTCGGGTCTAAGCATATGTTGCTTTGGAAAAGAGTTTTTGCTATTGTTTCCACAGAGGATGAGAACCTGTGGATTACTTCCAGGTTAATACAGTTTGATGGAACAAGACCCCCTGAGAAGTCTCTGTAAACCCTAGAAATGCTTCACCCAATAAATAGCAGAAAGAAGTTTGGAGAGAACTATGCCCAAATTCCCAAATATTGCTTATAAATGTTTGTTTTCATTTAAAGGGGGATATGCTATAGCAGTGAATACTTTGCATTGGTATGGATCTTGGGTTATTGATACAAACTTAAGGTCAACTTTGTTATATGTATATTTCTGCTCCTGTTTATTCAAGGTATTAGGTTTATGCAGCTCATTTAAAAATTTAATGTTTAATTAAGAAATACAGGTTAATAGATAATCACCTATAATAGTCAAACTTCTAGTCATGTTAGGTTTTCTAGATGTACAGAAATATATTTTAGATGGATAGTTATTTTTCAAACCTTTCAAAGACTAACAGAATATGGCATTTAAAATGTATAAGAGCTTGAGACTTTTTATGACAATGAGACGTGTCTGCTCCTGGAAGCACCAATCTATTTCAAGAAAATGATGGGCATTGAAGAGACTTCTTATGGAGTTTGCTAGCCATTTGGGTAAGAAACTGCTCTTGCCTGGACTACTTAATGGTATGCTATATGAACTGGACATGCAGGAACCATAGAGAAATGACTGTTGAAGTTGCCTAAAGAAGGTGAGACAGTCCTTCACGGTTCCTGCTTCATGAAAGAGTCTGCCAGACAGTCTTCAGGATACAGAAGAAATTGACTGACAAACTGTCAATATAGGCAGAACTGTCTTAGAAATTTCCTGCTTCATGGAAAAGTCTGGCACAGGCTTTGGGCCTGTAGGCTGAAGATGGATGCCCCAGTGTTACAGAACAACTTTAGGTGACTGTCCAGGCAGAGAGATATTTCTGTCAATTCTAGAGTTTTGAAAGTTGCTTACTTCCAATGCACTTCCTGCTAACTTAGGTAACATTATATCCTTCTGGAGTCTTTGATGGAGTTTAAGAATAGATGGTTATAATTACAGTTTTCCTTAGTTATGATAAAAGATAAAAGAGATATAAATATTGTAACTGTAATTCTTGCTTGGTACCTGTTTTGTTATATATAATTTTCCTATGTTAAAGTTAAAATCCTTCCTTTTTATTTAGACAGAAAAGGAGAGGTGATGTGGGATTCCCCTCTGTATGCTGTGAATGTTTTATTGCTATTGGTTAATAAAGAAGCTGCTTTCAGAGAATGACTTAACAGAGTAAAGCAAGGTGGGAATTCCAAGCAGAGATAGAGGAGAAAGTAGGCAGAGTCAAGGAGATGCCATGTAGCTGCCAAAAGAAACAGACACTAGAATTTGTAAGTCACAACCTTGTTGTGATATGCAGAACAAAATAAATGGCTAATTTAAGATGTAAGAGTTAGTAAGAAGCCTAAGCTATTGGCCAAACAGTGTTGTAATTAATACAGTTTCTATGTGATTATTTCTGGTCTGGGTGGCCAGGAACAAATGAACAGTCTCCACCTACAGGCTATTATAGATCTTTCTATAACAGCCTAGGCTCTATAATGGTCTTTCATGAAACCCCAGGCCAATCCCACCCCAACTAGTTCAAGAGCTAACTTCAGTGTATATAGAGTGGATGTCCCAAAATATTAAAATTTATGTTATTGGCAGAGAAGGGAGAATGATTTAGTTGGGAAAGTTCTGGCTGTGCAATAAATGAGGACCTGAGTTTAGAGCTCCGGAATGCCTGTAGAAACTGAATATAACAGCTGGCATCTTTAATGCCTGCTGGGAGGCAGAGACCTGAATCCCCGAGGCTTACTGTTCCGCCAGCCTAGCTGAGAGGAACTCTGGTTGCAGTGAGAGTCTGTATCTTAAAACGAAAGGAAAAGTGGAAAGCAGTAGAGGGAAACATCTGATATTGACCTTTGACTTGGTATGTTTGTCAGCATACACAGAAGCGCACATAGCAGCACACACACAAAATACACAAAAGTAGTGTCACTGGATGACAAAAGTAAGTTGTTTTAAAGTCATTATATATAAATAGCTCACATGTGATCTATATAAATACCAGAGATTGCTGTGAAAACTGAAAATGAGTTAAGCCGTAGTACAGGATGACATGTTAACAGAAAATAAATTAAAATTATTATTAGAGAAAATATGTGTCCCCAAATGACAAACATTTCAACACAAACACCCAGAAATAACAATCATAGAAAATAAGCCTTTCTAGACATTAAGGAGAGAAAATAGTGAAGTGAACACAAAGAGTAACACACACTCCTGTCTCTACCTAGTGTTTTTTTTTTTTATTTAAAAGTAGGCTCTTTTACTGGGCTCATTCTTCGGAAACACTGAATTATATGCAGTATGTTGCAAATGCAAAAATGTCAAATACATTAAATAGGTGGATTAAAGCAAATAGGGAAACACGTTATAAGCCTCAAATGATACCTGACAATATTTTTTAGCGTTTTTGTTGGTTGGAAATCTGTACATTTCCAAATGATTTATCTAATTGTCACAAAGCTATTCAGGCAGGAACATAGGACAGTGGAAAATGGCTATGAAGAGGGTTAAAGATGGTCTAAGATAATATGTAATTGGCTTGGACCTGCTGTATTCGAAGCTCTTAAGAGTTCATCACCCTTGTAGGTGGTTTAGTTGAAAGTGCAGCCAGCATCGTCTGGGAACTTGCATTCACAATGTACAGCAGCAACCCAAGAGATTCTTGATCAACAAGATTTCTTCAAAGTGAGTATCTCATTTCTATTTTGTTCCTATTGTCGTTTTATTTTGTTCCTATTGTTGTTTTAACTAAGGTCATTTGAAAGTATTCATAATCTTAAAAGGATGATTTCTTTCAATTTGATTTATAGTATCATTAAATCATAAAGAACAAAAGTCCCAATCAGTATAACGACCAGGAAAATTAGAGAAAATTTGGACTGTGATGGTCAACTAGTTACCTCAGTGTCTGGCTTCTTCTGTGTATATAAAATACGGAAACAGGTATGGAAAAACACATCACCTGTCTTTACATTTTCTCTACTAAAATTTCAGAATGTTGGCATCCGCTAGTACAAGCTTTCTGTGTTGCAGCGTCTTTATCATTTTTATCTCCAATCAGAAGACTCCTGCTAGTAACCTGCAGCCTCAGGTTCTTGTCCTCTTTAAGATATTCAGTACCCTGTTGTGCATGTGTGTGTGTTGTGTGTATGAGTGCATGTGCATGTTCATATATATGGGCAGTCTGTGCAGGTTTATATGTGTGACAGTATGTGCATATGTGCGTGCATGTATGTGTATGTGCGTATGTTTGTATGTGTGTGCATCTGTGTTTACACGAGCACAGAGAAATTGGAACTCAGGAGACTGTGACTTCAGAGCCTATGTAACTTTTCAAAAAGCTAGGAGTGATTTAATTTTAGTTTTTTAGTGATATATGTTTAGTTTTCTAGAATTTTCAATTAAGACTTTCCTTCATTAATCCCATGCATATATGCAGATAGCTTTGCCAACTACTGTAAAGTCAAATAGGCATTAGGAAATTTTGGCTCTTAATTCCAAGACTCCTCTGACTCCAAATCAAAAAATAAATTAAAAACAAACCAACCAAACAAGCAAAACATTGATAAAACATTGATTCACCACTTAGCCTGCCATCTCATACCCTTCATGAACTTCTTGACAGGATTTTAGGTTTTCAAAATTTGGGTTTATTGTCTTTTCTCATATTTCTGCACAAAATTGACCATAGAACGTGATGTTCTCTGACACTTTGATGTCATGGGACTGTGAGAAAGTGCAGAAACTTTGACATTGAATTTCCTTCCAGTGATGGCTGTGACTTTGTTTCCAAGTCAACTTGCCACATATGAGAACTACCTAAAGAGGAAGATCAATGGAGGAATAGCCCTGATTGCCTTAATTGATGTCAGAAGACCTTCTCCACATGAGGGTGGCACCTTCTGGAAGCAATCCAGATGAAAAGCAGGAGACAGCAGGAGGAAGATTATCCACCCTTTGCTCTCTTGGCCTCCTCTATTATCAGTGAGGTGACCCACCTTGCTGCTGCTGCTGCCTCTTTTGCACCCTTCTGATATTAGAACCAGCATTTCCAGGCTTCCATTATGGACTAAGGGCCAGAAATTCTCCTAGAACCTTCCAGGGCTTTCGTACCAAATTGGAACCGCTTTGTAGCTTAAGATTCTCAGACTCTCAGATGTGAGTTAACTGTTGCTGTTACTTCAACATAAGGGACTTAATAAATTATATTCACATATACATTTATATGTATGTTTACACACATATATACTTATATGAATTTCTATAAAGTTCATTCTGTTGGATCTACTCCTCTGGAGAGTCCTGACTAATACAGGAGCCATTAGAAAAAGAAAGCATTCTTTATATTTATCTTTGATAATTTTTTTTGACAAGCTCATGGTAGAGTACATTTTTGTCTTTTCTTTTAGAGATAATAATTCATCAAGTTTATTATACAAATCCTAATTTGTTTTAAGGATCAAGACAGGTTACTCTACCATAAACAGAGTGATCTGTATTCCAGAAGGGTTATCTGTGGAAAACAGTGTTCAGTGGTCTTCTTGTGCCTACCCATATTTATGCCTGATTTAAGGAAGATTTTGAAGATCATGGGAAAGAAAATTCTATTTGATGAGCACTTTCTTTCCCTGCTGAAAATCACCACAATTGCTGATTGCAAGACAAAATGGAGACAGTGTATCAGCAGGCACTCCGCCACCCGTGAGAGTGTGTCCTTTGTAATCAGCACCTCACTTGAAGCTCAGATCACTCGCGTAAAACTTGATTGACATGTGATCAGTTAGCTCTCCAGATCCTGCCCGGACTATCCAGTGCAACTCTGTCAGAGTCACTGATGATGCCTTTAAGCCCTTGTTTCTGGCTTTGTCACCCGGCACAAAGCAGAATTATTCATCCTCAGATTCTTTCAAGTTCAGCATGGCTGTCTCAGTGAGGGTTACTATTGCTGTGCTGTAACACCATGACCAAAAGCAACGGGGAAGAAAAGGTTTCTTCCTCATACACTTTCTGGTAACAGTCAAGCAGGGCAGGAACCTGGATGCAGGAGCTGATGCAGAGGCCATGGAGGGGTGCT
>LOJH01019558.1:0-21169 GCA_001685095.1 Ellobius talpinus | reverse complement strand
TGCAAATGGATGGAAATAGAAAACACTATACTAAGTGAGGTAACCCATACCCATGTTGGTTTCTACCCAGTGCTGTGCATACAAGTGTGAGCCAGCAAGATTTTTACGTGAGTTTCAGGGTTCCAACTCGGATTCTTGTGCTTGTGAGCAAGAACCTTACCCACTGAGTCATCTGCCCAGTCCAGTGCCCTGGTTTTCTGCACATGAAGGAGGGTCCTTCCCTCACTTTTGTAAGTCTTTGCTATCCCAAGAAATGGTGAGAAGAGCTAGTCATGTAGGTTTAGACCTGTTAAGTAGAAATCACTGGTCACGGGCTCTAGCCCAGATAGAGCTTATTGTGCTTCAAGCACGATTCATGTTGGCCTCATGCCTGATCTGCCTTGACCATCCTAGCCATCGGCCCCATCATGGAGTAGCTCAAGGTTAAGATAGTGAGAAGAAAATAAAAGTGAAAATTCCCAGTGGTCATAGTTCAAGCACCCATGGCAACAGTAACTGCATTTGGGTATTATCTGAGACAGCACAGAAAGAGGGAACATTCTAGAACATATTACAGAAAAGTCTACAGGGTAGCGATGCCCCAAATGTTCTCTACAGGGTAGCGATGCCCCGAATATTCTCTACAGGGTAGCGATGCCCCGAATGTTCTCTGGGTATGTCTACTTTATTTTTGACATTCTCCTTGCCTGTGTCTAGCTATGCCTCCCACCCAGATCTTCTAGTTGACACTTGAAGCTGGGTGTGGCAGACTGGGGTTAACAAGAGATTCTGGGGGAAGGTACCCTCAAACAACAATTCCAAGCTCTGCATTCTGATTCCTTTTGTGTCTCAGGTTTTGTTTTTGTTTTAAAATGTGGATAAGCCCAGGACCCATATCAGGGAACCGTGGAGATTAGGCAAGATGATGCAGGTCACGTACCCAGGGACACATAACAGGTCTTACGTGAGGACATCAGAAGTTCCGCCCGTCCCTCTTCCTTCACACTGTCACCTGCTGGGTGAGTTTGTATCCCGCCAAGCCATCTCTGTCCTGAGTCACTCTCCCCCAGGCCTAACGTGTCCCCAGTGTGTCCCTGAAGCCTCTCCTCTGGCTCCCTGTCTCTAAACGGACCCTGTATCCTCGTGGTCAGAGGTGTGTGTGTGTGTGTGTGTGTGTGTGTGTGTGTGTGTGTGAAGTTTGTGTGTGTTGGTACTTACAGATATTTGTTCCCAACAGTGAAAAAGCTTCAGCTCCATCCCTCAGATGCTATCCACTTCTTGAAAGAAGGTTTCTCACTGCCTTGGAACTCTCCAAGTAGGCTATCTTGGTTAACCAGTAAGCCCAAGGATCTGCCTGCCTCTGTCTACCTGGAGTGGGGATTAAGAACGTGAGCCGTTAACAGGTGCTTTTTCTTTGTCGTGGGTTCTGAAGATTGAATTCAGGTCTTCCAAGTGCTTTCCTGAATGAATGGACTCCCCAGCCCCAGAGGCATCTTTCTGAATAGATTCTGATCATGTTTCCATCAGGAAATACCCAGACCGTCCTCAGCATCTTCGGGGTAAAAATGCAAGCTCCTTAACAAAACACAAGGGCCCAAAGAGGATTAGTATTGTGCTGTCCTCCTCCCTTGCCCTGACTCCGCTTGGGGATCTAGATATGGGTGACTCTTACCCTGATGTCATCTGGTCCCAGGCTTGCCACTCTGTACACCCCCACCGTGCCACCTGTAGCCCACCAGGCCATTGGGCCACCTCTGCTTCTAGCTCCCGTTGCTCTGGTGCTTGACTCTGTGAGAGCATTAGGACTCTCGGACAGGGGCTAATTAAACCTCAGGGATGCTCCTGGGTGCTCGTCCACCGAGGCTGGTTTCTGGAAGGCACTAGAAGGTCTCCAGTGAATGGGGGCGAGGCTGCTGGATTTGGTGTCAGAGGCAACGTCCACCCCTTCTCTAAACCCCACATAGCACAGCTTTCTTTACCAAAGCTAGCTGCCGACAGAGGCAGTCTGCTGCCTCACAGAGGGGTGGTGACTCAGGGGATAACTGTGGGCAGGGGGGCTTTCCAGCAACCTAGTTAGCTGAAACCACACAGCAGCCTTCCCAGTCTGCGGGGTGACCTACTTCTCAGTTCCTGTAGCCTCAATGCCTAGCAGACAGAATGCTGATGAGGAAGGCCATGCTGGCCTCTGATGAAAAAAGGGGACGGAGATGCCACTGATTGATTTGACCTTGCAGAGCTATGGGGACAGGATGTTCTGTTCTTTTTGATTCTGGGAAGTGGTCTGGGTGAAGGGGACTTCTGTTGATCTGGTAAGTTCCTAAGGAAGGGGGACAGCAAAGGTCGCCTAGTCACATTCACCTAAGAGATTCTCCATTCAGCCCCCACCCCAACCTTCTTGGGTGTATGTCCCAATTAGAAAGAAAAATAAATCCCAAAGGGTTCCTCACCCACATACTCATTTTGTGTGTTAGAGTGGCGGTGAAAATCAGACTCTGAGTTTCATTGAACTGGGTCCCCATGAGGTCAGCTGCTAGTTGGGACATCTGGGTTGGTGCAAGTGCTCCCTCCCATCTTAGTATCCCTGGCAGGAGGAACTGCAGGTGGGCCATCCAGGTGGGCACGCTGGCACCTCTCCAGCTCACCCAGTCCCAGAGAGATGCAGAGATGCCTGGCCCAGCCACTGGCTTCTTCTTTCTTTCTCCTGTCTGGTCTTCACTACACAAGAGCACCTCCTCCTGTGTGCCTCTTTCCCAGGGCGTCTCCAGCCCTGCTCTACAGGGATGGCCCAGATTTCTCTCCTAGGACTCCTGTCTGTAAAACTCTTCCTAATTGGCATGGTTTCTTTCTCATCGACTCCATTCTCTCTTGTGAGGACATCCCTGGAAGCCAGCGACCTACCGAGCACTGTCAGCCCAAGGAAGGCAGAGGACCTGTGGATCCTGATCCCACAGGTACAAAAGATGTCAGGCTACAGCCCACCCTGAAGGAACCAGAATTTAGGACAGACACACCCCTTGAGAGTTTTAGTGGTCAGTTGGAAGAGGACAATGTAGAATAGAAACAGGCCTTTAGAGGAGATGGCTTAGCCTGGCTCACCTCCCTCTGCATTCACTATCTGCAGGCCTGTGTGGCAGCATCTGTGGGCTGCATGAGAAGCGTGCAGAGACAGGGGACTCTGGCAGCTTCTCACACAGGTGTGGCTGCAAATGCTGAGGTCCACAGAGCATAGGTGGAGGTGAGGTGGAGAGCTGGTTAAGACCTGGTCTGACTAGGTTATGTGAACTTGAGGGTTTCTTGACTTCTCTGGCTCTCAGTCGACTCTTTCATTGAATGGATTTAACCATAATGGCCACGTAGGAAAGTTATAGGAAGAGCCCAAATAAATGTCCGTTGGCAGAATGATGCATAAAGGCAGCGTGGCATCTACAAAAAATGGAATATTATTCAGCCCTCAAGAAGAAGGAAATTCTATGGCAGATGGTAGCATGGGTAAGCCTTGGGGACATTGTACTAAGTAAAATGAGCCTATCACAGAAAACAAGCACTGCATTGTTTCAGGTACTTGCAGCATTTGGAAAAATAACCACATTCATGGACTCAAAGAGTGGAATGGTTGCTGTTTACCAGGAAGTGGGGAGAGAAGGGAGTGGGCAAGAAATTTCCCTGAAGCAGGACAGACAAACTATAGACATTGAACCTATAGTTAACAGTAATTTCTTGAACGCTTACATGTCTGTTAATACGGACAATCTCATATCGAGAGTTCTTACCACAATAAAAAAAATCATCTGCATGGGAAAAATAATATTACCCACATCACAGAGCGTGCACATTCTAAAACAGCGTGCCAAGGATATGGTGCTTTTGATAGCTGGTAGCTATGTGTGCTAGTAGGCAGCTGGAGAGGAGCTTAAAGAGGAATATTCAGCCAGGTGATGATGCATTGGACTTCTAAATTCACTCCTTTTAAAGATCAGATTGCCCCCTCCCATGTCATGTGACCCATCTCAAGGTCAGAATTTAGTCCCTCATCTTCCAGCTTGTTTGAGACAGGGTCTCTGTTATTTTTTCTGTTGCACGTGCTAGTTGACACTCTTCTGTCTCTGCCTCGTGTCTCTGTGGGAGTGCTGGAGTCCGGATGGGCTGTGGCAGACATCTTTTATGAGCGTTCTGGGGATTCGAACTCAGATCTCTGTGCTTGTGTCGAAAGTGCTTTATCCACTGAATCATCTCCCCAACCTCTAACTCTTCAGTCCCATGTTTTCCTTTCTGACCATCATAAATCGAAGTATCGATGAGATGTTGTCTCTCTTATGGAAAAGAGATTTATGTATTTCCAATTCACTTAAAAACTCAATATACATTTTTATTTGCTAATTTCAGGCATCAAGTCCAAATCTTTTTTAAACAATGACATGTTTAAGAAGTGTAAACTGAGGCCCCTTTCTCAACCTCACAGAGCTAACACTCCCCACTCAGTGTTTGGGGCACTCTGCAGTTCCCACCTGCAGACTCAGGAGAGTTTGGGATCTGGGGCAGTGAGTGAGGAGTGAGTTTGAGATCTGACAGCTGAAGTCTTTGCAGCTCCACCTTTGTCCCCCACTGAGTCCCATGAGTAATGGAAAACACTGTCCACACGGCTGCCAGTTACAGGTAAGGTTGGATGGATGTCAGGCCCATCTACAAAAACATAATGAAATCTTTAAAAGCTTTGGAGAAACCTAGGAAAATGGATCCTGTTGTCTATAGCTCAAAACTGTTGGGTCTGAACTGCCATCTAAGGGACAGTATGGCCTCACCCCAGGGTTGCCACTTGTCTCTAGCCTGGAGTACCCCTGAAACCAAGTCATCTGCCTCCTTGTTCAAGGCTGCTGATGACAAATGAACAAGTTTCCCCTGTCCACCCTAACTTCTGTGACAGTTGCCACCCTGCGGGCTACCTTCCCACCTTACTGGGACAGAGGGGCTTGGCTTCCTGCAGATGACAGCCTTGTTACGGTACCCTAGTGATGAAGCAGGTCTATTGAGCAAGTCTGTGCCTATTCTTCCCCAAAGGCTAAGGAGTGAAGACACCACTGGTCACCTCTCTGTCTCCTGGCTACTGTACTAAATAGGCCCCTCAGCATCTTTGTTCCAAATATTGACTCCCTTGGGAAGGGTGTGGCCATCTGGACCTCAGATCCAGCCGAAAACCCGTTTCCTATGTGAACTCTACAGCAACCCTGTCCCATCTAACAAGGGACAAAGACAGCATGACTTAATATGTCATCCCAAAGAGCAAGACAACAATATTGATCAGGGCTTAAAAATGTTCCTAGCTCATAACTTTAACTCCCAGACTTGTGTCAAGAACAGGCCAGGTCTGTGGCACTGATTTCCATCCTTAAATGTATAGGGAATGAACATTTTATATATCCAAAAGAAAGGTATCAACAATAAATCCTGCTGTAAACATATATGAAATATTTTAAGGCCATTAAAACTCATTTAGGGGCATGGGAGATCACTCACCTGGTAAATATAGGCTTGATTGCAAGCTTGAAGGCCTGCATTTGGATTCCCCAGCATAAATGTATAAGCTTAGCATGGTGTGAGTTGTGGTCAGAAACAGATCACTAGAGCTTGATGGACAGCCAGTCTAGCCAATCAGTGAACATAAATCCACCGTGAAAACCCTGCTTCAAAAAATAATGTAGAAAGTGATAGAGGAAGATGTGTGATATCAACCTCTGACCTCCATACATACCTGCACACCTGCATGCATGTGTTATGCATGTGCACACAAGCACACAAACAAAAAAAGCTGAATCAGTTTAAAGAGTAGCTAATAATACAGGAAGATGTTAATGTTATAATATTAGATTTAAACTACTAACCATAATGAGACCTGTAAAAACAAATATGTGTGTAGACATGGCATGTATATGTATTTATGAAGGGAAGAGATGGGGAGGGAGAGAGAGAGAGACACTCTCGTATAAAGTTTTTGGCTAGTGACCACTGTGCCAATAGGGTTAATATGAAGCTGGAAAATTCCTATCAGCCAGTAGCATGGTCGCATTCTCTGTAGTTCAACCCACTGCTTAGCATGACTTATGCATGTGTCATCACACACTTGGCTGCATGTATGAATACTTGACATTGCACTCCAGCTGCTTACAGCATCCAGTGGGGCAGCATGCTATATGGGTCACAACCTAGGAGAAATGGGCTGTGCCTTGCAGCTAAGGCCTGCAGTGTCTAGGGAGTATACACAAAGACAAAATTGTGTAAAGTGCATTTCTTAGGACGAATCTCTATCATTAATATATGCATGACTGTGTGTATGTGTGTTAGCACACCTGCGTGCATGTGTGTATAAGGATATACCAAGACATGAAGAACGGTTCTTCCTAGCCAAGAGACGATTGCAAACCATTTCCTTTTCCTTTCCCAGAGTGATCTGCTTGCCTTGAATTTTCTGTAATGATCATGTCTGACCTAGAAACTATTTCAAAATGATTCAGCCAACAGAGATGACTCAGCCATGGAGAATGAAGCCTGTGTCATTCCAGATCTCCTTCACAGAAACCTCTGGAGCTGGGTCCTTTGCCCTGGTGATGCTGACTTTGGCACAGATCAGAGGTGGGCCTCCAGGTCACCATTCCCTGACACCTGGGACCAGAATGAAGATGTGGACACACTTTAGCCTCTGCCTCCTTTCCTGGACCAGTCATAGGTCCAGAGGGCATCAGAAAGAGAGAAGACTACACTGTGGATCTAGCTGAGTCTGAGCTGGCATCCCAGCACCGTTACATAGCCTCTTTACCTCTGAAGACTTTGCCTCATCCATAAATTTGTGACTAATTCCACTCCTAGAATCCTAAATGAGAGGTGGGATAAGAGTTTAGGACTACACCCATATAGCAACCAGCCTGGATTGGTGTGTGCATGTATTCCTGCATGTCTGTGTGGATTGTGTGGTCTCTCATCTGATAAAGCATCCAAGATGGATTTTGGCATGCACTTGTGAAATATAAGGATATACCAAGACATGAAGAATGGTTCTTCCTAGCCAAGAGACAATTGCAAACCATTTCCTTTTCCTTTCCCAAGCTTTGGAGGAATTTACGGGTTATATTTTACAACCTGCTCACCATGAACCAGGAGAGGGTTATGGAGTCCCTTGGTTCTGTATGGACAGGACTGTGTTTGCTCTCCCTCTTCACAGATGTGGAAGAGGCTGGGGGACAGTCTTCAGTGTTTTCTGAATTCATTTTCTCATCTGGCTCATGTGTAGATGTCTGCCCCAGTACAACCTGTGGAGGTCAGAGGACAACTCCAGCGTCGATTGGTCCTTGTCCTCTACTTCATATGAGACAGGGGCTGTTACTGTTTGTTGCATTGCATGCCATGCTCAGGGGCCCAAAAGCTTCCACCATCCCCCTGCTTCCACCTCCCATCTCAGTGTAGATGTGTTGGGATTATAAATGAATGCTACCATGTCTGGCTTCATGTGGGTTCTGGGGATTCAAGCATAGGTTCTCATATTTGTCCAGCAAACACTTTACCCACTGAACCATCTTCTCAGGCCCAAATCTACTTTCAGTAGATTCCATGGACTTCAACCTAAGTCCACTTGATCAGCAGCAGAAAGGAAGTAAACAATTACAAAAATAATTTCACTGTCCCCAGTAAGAGACAGACGACTTTGAGGAGAATGACACCATCAACATCACCATGACAGCCATCACCAGCATCACAAGCATCACCAGCAATATCTCCAGCATCACCAAACATCATTACCACCATCAAAACATAATAATCAGGTGACAGCTAATAGAGGGGTTCCCTAGAAGCTCCAACTTGGTGTGGTCCACATCTTCCCTTCACCCTGGCTCTTGCTTTTGCACTCTAAAGTACTTGGAAGCTATCAAGTCCTCACCTTGCAGTGCCCCTTTCAAGAGACCACTGCCATTGCTGTTAGGTGACTTGGCCAGGAAGAAGGGCATATGGGTGATGGCCCCGTCCTAGCAAGGAGTGGATGTGCCATTGCAGAGTTATCCTGCACTGGCACCGTTGGGGCAATGTGGGCAAGCGCAGCACCACACAAGGCCAAGTGCAAATTGTTTTAAAATGCACAAATGAGCTTGGTTCAGGTGCTGCCAAAGAATTCTCCATTTCAGCAGGGAGTTATTTCATGCACTTTTTCTCTGCGTAGCCAATGAAAGCACAACTGTCCATGGAGTCGTTAAGCTGTGCTTTTAAGAGATACTGTCAAGGAAAGCAGGCCACAGATCGAGCCTGATTGGCTCAGCTGCTTTGAGTTGCTTTTTGTCAAAGCCACATCAAACCTGCAATCTGTGGGCTCTCCTTCTCTTGTGAAATTGTCACTCTGGAATTGATTCGGTTCTGGGAGCCCTCTAGTCATTCAATGTGCGCATGTGTGCTCGGGCCTGTGATGTGGCTCCTGACCTCAGGGAACCATGAAGGAAGTAGGATGCTGTAGGAAAACAGGTGGTATGGGGTGTGGCTATGGGTGGGGGTGAGAAAAAGAGACATCATGTTGTCTACCAGGAACCTCTCTGTCTGGGGATCTGCTTCAGTGTCGGCCTGTGCAGTCTCAAGGCCTGTTCATGGCTATTGCAGCCCTAGCAGTCAAAAGTAGGATGAAGGTCATGGGGGAGCAAGGAGAGACATTCTGAGACCCACTCAATCTCATTTTGTCCAGAAAACAAAGTTTTCTATACACTCAACCCCAGATCTTTGGTTTCTTGGTCAAAGTTGGGTGATGTTCTTCTGCTGGCTTCCAGGGAGGCTGTGCCCAGCACTTGTGGCTTGGTCCATGGCTGCTCTGGTCCAAAGAGGATTCTTCTAGCAAGGAGCAAGGGAGCAGAGGTCATCATACAGACAAATGATGCACTCCAGGTTTGCAAATAGTGTGGGATGAGGGAGTGGTTTGTAACAGTTAGGCAGGTAGGATTTTGAATCCTTCCCGGAGGCTCAAAGAGAGGAGATATGAACCTGGACTCCTTTCTGATACAAATAAAGTCAGATCATGCTATCTCGGCTCTCGGCGGTACCTGGTCTCATCTGGAGGTGGAGACTCTATGTCATTCACCTGTTCTTCTCCAAGGCTTACAGTGTGGGAGACCCTTCACGAACTGTTCACTGAATTAACAAGTGCATCCACACAGCTGGCAAGGGGTCTTCTTCAACAGAAAGCCCTGGAATGGCATGCTGGGACTTAGGAACCCAGGCTTATACTCACATATCCCTCAGGTAGAGTCATATTGGCAGCTGACCCAGGTCATGTCCCCAGCCACTTTGTGTCTACCTTTTCTCAGTATGTCATGGGAAGATTAAAGGAGCAGGTGTACATGGTATATCGCGTACCTGGCGCAAAGCTCCCTTGAAAGACACAGCAGCTGTCTGTATTTTAAGCTAGACCCTTGCGAGCAATCAGGAAGACTCAGGTTTTAGTAGGAACAGAATCTTTCAGCCCCCAGCAGCTCCCATCACAGGACTCTGGCAGTGTTTGGAGAACATGTAACTCTCCTGGGTGCTTCTTTTGGTGTCTGTCACTGGGGAAAGTCATTTGCTGACCCTAGGGCCTAGTGAGCAAAGACACAAGTCAAATGAGGTAGCCCTTGTTCTTGGGGTGGCTGCTCACTGCTCCATTGACGGAAGGTCTAAGGACTCAGTTTCCCATAGACCAAGGTCAGCCTGTGAAAGCCAGGCCTTTGCCGAGCAGGGTGAAAGATTGCTGCTGCCTGCTGGCTCTGTCCCCAGTGGCTGGCCCTCTCATTCTGTCCCACTCACTCTGTCCTCCTCCTGACATCGCTGACTCTTGCCCCTAGCTGGACTGCCTTGAAGTATAATTGTAAGCAATAGAATCCAAGTGTTCTATCATCATAACCCAGTTCTGAAAATGAAAATTGGGCAGAATGAGGCAGCCACACAGTGGCATTAGCAACAGCAAAGGCTAACTTAATTAGAGAACTGCTTTGAGGCATCGGGCAGGAAGTGAAAGAGCTTTCAGTGGCCAACATTTCTCAACCATTCAATGCACTAGTAGTCTTGGCATGCTTACCCTTTTGTCCCCTTAAAGGAAGAGTACATACATAGCTAGGGCAAGCTGGGAGACAACACAGTCCTTGGTCTTTGCTCCCAGGAGGCTCAGTCACTCAGGAAGAGAGCCCCAGGACATGTCCTGTTGGGTGGCTGAATTTGAGTGGTTTTGGGCAGATTGGCCAGTTCTTATTGGTTCCATTCACCAACTGGTCCTCTCAAATCTTTCATGATTGGAGAACTTTCTATGCGGAATTTATCACCCTAGCTTCTAAGTGTGCCCCATTCTCTGGGGAAGGAGAAAACCTAGACCCCATTGGAACCATATGCTGCTCTGGTCAAATACTGCTGCCCTAATTTCTCCCACAAGTAAGTCTCTTTGCATAGAAAATAAACCTCCAGAGGAGTGTGGCTGGCTAAATCTTTTCCTGAGGAATTTGTTTCCTGGGCTCCAGTGTGACAGGAATACAGAAAGGAGAAGCAAAGGCAGACAGCGATGCTAACCACCACCTCCTCCTTAGCTGCGTTTCTACTGATTTCTTTACAGATGTCAAACAGGATATGGCACCTGGGAGGAGCTCAGTAAATACTCCTTAACTGATTACAACATGGAAATCAATCTGAAGATATTGAAGGAAATAGGTACTTTGGTTTTTTTTCAAAGTAGCCATCAATTTTAGTCAGCAGCAGAAATGGCCCTAGATAGAGGCATGTTGGTTCAGGCCAAAAGCAGAGGGAGTTAAAATGAAATACCCTGCAAAGGTAATGGCCTTAGCTATTTTTCTTGAAAATTCTCTCAATGAAACCTGGCAGTGGTGGCACATGCCTTTAATCCCAGCACTCGGGAGGCAGAGACAGGTGGATCTCTGAATTCAGAGCCAGCCTGGTCTACAAGAGCTAGTTCCAGGACAAGCTCTAAAGCCACAGAGAAACCCTGTCTCAAAAAAACAAAACAAAACCAAACCAAAAAAACAAAAAAATTCTCGCAATGAATGAGTGTTCCTTTTCCTGGCCATTACCTATGGTTCTATATTATTGGAAAACAGGCATTCTAATCCATGAGTGAGTATGTGTCTGTGGTATACATGTGTGGTATGATGTGTGTGTGTATGGTGTGAGATATATATGTATGTGATATGTGCATGTGTGTAATGTGTATGTGTGTGGCGTGGTATGTGTGATATGCATGTGGGGTATATGTGTGTGTGTGTGTGTGTGTGTGATGTCTGTGAGTGCCTGAGAGCTTCTGGGGAGCCTCCTCCCCCTTTCTCACCTTAGAAGGATGTGGGGATAGACATAGGCCACCATGCTCACCCTGGGGTGAGTGGACCCTGGGGTCTCTGATTCAGGCCCTCATACATGTACAGGTAAGCGCTTTACTCATGGAGCCGTAGCTCTGACTTCAGTGGCAGGCACTCTGATGAGCCCAGGGACACGAGAGGCTAGAATTCCCATTGCTGCACTCTGTCATCTCCTTCCCTAATCCTGTTTCTTCCTGTTTCCCCATGGCGAAATCCCCTGACCGTGGTCTTCCCATGGGCTCCCTTCCCCTTGTTCCACCTCTGCCGGGGAGCTAGTCCAAGTTACAATCATCTGTCTGCAGGTGTCCATCTTTCCCTGCAGCTGCTCCCCAAAAATGCAGACCAGAGTCACACGTGTTAACGCCTCGACATTCCCACAGTCGTAGGGAGGGAAGATTTTATTTAATATATCCTCACGGATGAATGCAGAACAGACTGGGTCTTTGGGGGAAGCTATTCATTTAGTTTGTCGGTCCTGGTATTGCATTTCCAGCCTTGAGTCCTGCCTGCCATTCTCCTTCCTCCTGAAGAAGAAGCCAGATTTCTCACCCTGTGAAAAGCCAGTTCGACTTCAAAAGCTGCTTGATGGGTTCTTCAGAGAGGCTGGAGACGTCTCCCCTTCCCCTGGGGAGAAGCCTAGGTGAGGGGTTGGCAGACACTGCTGGCCAACCCGAAGAACTCGCCCTTGAAGCTAAATGAAAAGGGCTTGTGTCTTTGTCCTTAAGTTTCAATTTCTGCCTTTGTTCTTTGTTCGGCAGGGTTGGGAAAGCCTGGTGCTCCCCCACCCCGGCTCCACATATTCAGGGAGAGTTGATGGCTTCCTCCGTTGGTTTCCCTGCCTAAATGCACTTAGAATGACCACCGTGCATATGGAAAAATCTCCTCATGTGGCCCAACAACCAGCAGGTGACGCCTGTAGTTCTTTTATTTTTTTCTTTTAAGCCACCGTGAGACGTGGCTGTGTTCTCAGGTCAAGCTATTGCAGAAAGGCTGAAAGCAGCGGCCATTTTGGTTCACAGTGTTCTGGAAACTACCCACGGGCCATGCTCTGCTATTCTGGCCTGTTAATGTCCTTGCTTCAGTCCGGTTGATTATTCTAGAGTTCATCAGACCTGATTCCCTGCTTGATAAAACCCCGACCGACCGTTAAGGGGAAGTAAGCGTTTGTCATCTCGGCACCTGGTTTCACGAACAAAGTTCTCGTCTAGCAGCTCTGCAAGCCATTGCAAAATCACCTTTGCTCAGAGATCTCTGGCGACCGAGTGCAGTGGGGACTATCCTAGGAGCTGGTTGGGTAGGCTGGGTAGGTAGTGGTGGGGAGTTCAGGTGATCAGGACTTCCAGGTTGCCATGGAGATTATCAATCATCTGAGGAAACCTGCTGGGAGGGGTGGGAGGTGAGAACCCCCCCCAACAAGTCATCTGCCTTTTACCAATGTCTTGGCACCTGGCTGTCCCTAGTCTTTGTTGGTGGCTACTTGGGCACTGGATTCTGGGAACAAAAGGGAAACTAAGCACTGTGACTTCTCTTAGGAAATGTACCAAATTCAGGCTTCCGGGTTCTCTTGCAATTCTTCAGGGGCCCACAGAACCCAAGGGTGATTTTTGTGGGTGTCCAGGAAGGGGAAGGTGCCTCTTGCCATATTCAGTCAGTGGGGCCCAACTACCAACTTGCCCTGAGAACCCTGCCCTCAGAATTTCTAGTCACTCACTCCAGTCATGGGACTGCGCCATGATGAGACTCAGGCCAGCTCTCCATTATTAATGGCTGTGATGATCAATATTGATTATCAACTTGAGAGGAGGTACACCCCAAATGTGACTGGTACCATCCCGTAGGCTGGGGTCCTGGGGCTGAAGAAGACTGAGCTGAACACCAGCATGCATTTCTCTTCCCATGCTGTGTGATCATGCCCTCGCTGAGGGGCTTTCTCTGCCTCACGCCATGAGCCGGAAGAAACCTGGTCTTCTTTAAGCTGCTTCTGTCAGGCAGTTTGGTACAACCCTGAGAGAAGGAACCAGTACAATCATGAAAAGCTTTGCCTGTACTGTCTCCTGAGTATGGGGGCTTTAGGAGGCTGGCATTGTCAATCTCCTATTCCAGAAGGGAGACCAGAAGTTTAAGGTCAGAGAGTTTGCAATGGGCAGAGCATCAGCCATCTTTTGCTCTCAGTCACAGCACTTGCTCAGAGGTGTGCCAAAGGGCCTCCCCCCTAGCTTTTCCCCCTGGGTGGGCATTTGGTTTTGTTTCCGCAGCAGCTCCCATGGTTCCTTGGGGCTGACCTAGTCCACTCCTTGTTCCAGTTCTCTGTAGCTTTTGTCTTTTGCTGCATTTCCACTTCCTTAAAGGGACCAGCCAGGCCCGTTTCACCTAGAAACACCTGGTCAGGAAGCTCAGGTGTTGGCCACCTGGGCACTGCCAAGGGCCAAGTCCATGTGATTAGCCAACTGAGCCTGGGGCTGGGGAAAAAGCTGGCCTGGACCATGAGGCCCTGTAGCCAACTGAGCCTGGGTTTTGGGGAAGAGCTGGCCTGGACTGCTAGGCCCTGGCTCTAGACTGTCTTACAATGGAGAAGGCCGGCACTCGGGTTGCTTTTCTGGATGCTGAAGATTTCGAATATGGGGAGGCAGGCACTGCCATTTCAGTGTATTTGGGAGCAGTATTCACAGCCCTGGGGATGGGATGCTGGCCGCCGTGGTCACTGCCATCCGAACTTAGATTCCTTTGTCCTGAAGGGAAGGCCCACTGACAGGTTGAGAGCCAGTTGTACTTCTGAGAATTGTTACATGACAGAAGGAGGCAAAGCCAGGGGCCTCTCTGCAGTACCCATGGGCTTTGGCAAAGGAGTCCCGAGAAAGCATGCTCTTTCTTCCAGAGTCACAAAGGACATGTTAGGAGAGGACTGTGGGATGGCAGTGTGCCAGACAGCCCTGCCTGGCTCTCCCAGAGTAGGGAGAAAATGGAAAGCTTCTACACCCCAGCCTTAGTCTTTGCAGAAAAAAAGGGAAGGAAGGAAAGAAAGAAAATGTATTACTTTTATGAAGTCTTTGAGAATTTTATACATGTCCCAACTTCATGACTGCCTCCCCCAACAGTGTCGCATTTTTGCTACCCGTGTACTCATGGATGCATTCTACTGGGCTGAGTTTGATTTACCGGGGGCCACACCCTTTCACCAACTGCCAATAGTTCTTTAGCTACAGGCAGGGGCTCCTGAGCGCTGTAGAATGTCTTACACCCGTGACCCATGCTGGAATGGCAGCTGCCTTGGTCTTGTGCGGGTCTCCTGCAGGTACCCATGGCCGCTGTGAGCTCTTGACTGCAGCAATCCATCATGACCAGAAGCCAGATGGTCTTCTCTGACCTCTGGCTCTTAGAATATTTCTGCTCCCCCTTCCACGAAGGTCCCAAGCCTTAGTGTGTATGTGTGTGTGTGTGAGAGAGAGAGACAGAGACAGATAGAGACAGAGATATTCCATAAATGGAACTGCTCCCTGGAGTTTGGCTACTTTTGAGTTTCTGCATTAACCTCTGTCTACTGCACGATGTAACCTCTCTACTGAGGTCTGAGAGCCTGGCCTCATTCTTTATGTCTGCTAAAAGGAGAGTGAGAAGGCCCATATTCCTGGAATAAAGATCAGTATGCCTCCTAGCATCCCTGCAGAGCAGAAACTCCACTGGCATCGCTGTTGCTGCTATCTGGATGCTGTAACCCCCATTCCATCTACTGCCCCAGGACCCCCTGAGCTCCTGGCAACTGGGTGGGCTCTGCTTTGGTGTTTCCTTCCTCACCCAGGAAGCAGTCCTATCTCTCTGTCTCTGAAGTACTTTGCCTGTCTGGCCACAGAATCTATGACCCACCTTGTAAAAGAGAAGGCTCTCATTTGACTATGAAATTGAGGCTGACGGAGGTCAAGAGCTGAAGACAATGAGCTGGGATCCAAACAGTGACCCGTGTCCCTTTATCCCAGAAAAATGGGAAACATAGTGTCAGGTGCTAGTTTAGGGTTCCCCTCCACTTGAGAGTCTGTTCTCTTGAGGTGGGAACCGAGGGTCTGTACCGTCCATCTCATACTGCTCAGGGGGGAGGGGGGGACACAAGACAGGTCCTATGTCCCCAGAACACTTCATGTTTTATAGAGAACCCACTGACTTTGCTAGTTTTCCAGTCAGCATAGACAGCAGCATTTGGAAAGCTCCCCGAGATGCAAGGGTCAAACCTGCAGCTAGCCCTGTATGTAGGGGAAGTACTCAGAAGATGCTGGGCCCACAGGGAGTGGGAACTGTTTCTGCCATAAAGGACGTGGCTCAAGACCAGGTCTGAGAAATGAAAATTGAAAAGGGAGAAGAAGTGGGACCTTGAGGTGGCTCTGAGGACAAGGAAGTGGCTTTGTTGGCAAAGGTAGGCAGGACAGCAGTAGAGTGGAGGTCTGGTGAATGTGGCAGCCATCTTCCTTCTAGTGAGGGATTCCTGTGGAAGGTGCTGGAGCCTGGAGATTGGCCATTGGCTATGGAGTCTCTCAGACAGCTCTCAGGGTATCTTCACAGATACTACTCCTGAGGAGAAATGTAACTTGTATTATGTCTCCCTAATGGCTTCTAATCAAGCTGATGATGGAAATAGAGCATCATAACTACAGAGGGATGACTTTCAAGGAGCTACTTGGAACCACTGTACAGTATCATAGCAACCTTAAGATAGTTTGTATCTCATTGGATTAAGATTTTCCCTATGTTTCTGCTAAGTTTGTTAATGATTTTATCCTGCGCTCCGACAGTACTTAAAGATGTTCCTGTCTAGAGAACCATAGGCTATCAGTGATGAAAGGGCATTCAGAGGCCATATCCCCCCTAATTACAGATAGGGAAATGGGATCAGAGTGAAGTTACCCCAACAGACTCAAGGTTGTCTGTTCAGTGCATGGTAGAGTTGGTGTCTTGATTTTTTTTCTAGGACTCAGTTCACAGGGACGTATCTGCCCCACGAGGACTCAAGAAATAAGTGTTCAGTAGACATCACATATTTTTCCTTGTGCTCTCAGGCCCTGCAAGGCAGGACACCTTTCCTTAGCTGTCAGGGATGGAGGCTTTGATAGCATAGAGACACTGTGCTTGGCAGGAAGGGGTACTTAACGGTGAAAGCAAAGGACTCTGGTACGGGACCATAGATCGGGTGGATCTCTGCCTCTGGGGATGGACCAGAAATAAAATCAACCACTGTGATGGTCAGTGTTGTCAATTTGACAGTATCAAGAGTGACTTGGGAGATGGGCCTCTGGGCATGACTGTACGGGGTTATCTTGATTAAGACAACGGAAATGCGAAGACCCATCTACTATGGGTGGCACCATTCCCCATGGGATGCTGGGCTCTGTGAATGGAGGAAGGGAAACAGCACACATTCATCTCTCTGTCTCTGCCTCCTGGCTGTGGAAGCCATGTGGCCAGCTGCTTCAAGCTCCTGCCATTTGGTGGCTCTGTACCTCTGAGCTGTGAGTCAGACTAAACCCTCTCCCTCCAGCCGCTTTTGTTAGGGTATTTTATCATGGCAGCAGGGAAAGAAATGAAGGCATCAGCCTTAGGACTCTGATGGGGTGCTTCATGGGGCAGGCAGGGGATGGAGACTCCTAAGAAAGCAGAACTAGAATGCAGGAAGCAGGCCCTGGAGGGAGACAGCAATTCTAGCACCAGAAAGGGATGCTGTGTGGACCTGTAGGCAACTTAAGAGAGAAGATAAATGGGAGTCTTCATGTCCTGTGGAATAACCCCTCACCCCAACCCAGGCACGTGATGACAGACTAGGCAGGCACAGTGGACGTTCTAAGAGCAGGAGCTGGTGTCTCCTTTTCAGGGCTCTTCAACCTCTTTAACCTATGTGGTTAGATGCCAAACTCAGCCACATTTAGCTCAAACAGCCTCTCTGCTCTCTGAGGTCACCCAGCAAAAGCTGTCTGTACCTCAGCTTCCTGTCTAATCTGCAGTTTGCCTTCACAGAGGCTATTTGGCCATTGGAAATGGACTTGGCTATTGTGTTTTGTCTTGGCAGCCCCTGGTAAATTGACGGTCTGTCTGGCTTCTGCGCTTTGCTCTCTGTTGGGCTGTTTAGCTGGAGTCAGCCAGGCCTTCACCCACATGCTCTCTGTCAAGAAGAGGGTTATCAGATCATCTGGAACTAGAGTGACAGGTGATTGTGAGCCAACGTGTGGGGTGCTGGGAACTGAACCCCAATCCTTTGCAAGATCATCCAGTGATCGTGACTGCTCAGCCAAGCCTTCAGGCCCCAAAGCTCTGTCCTAGGAGAAGGAAATATAACTACAACCAGAACCAAGGGACCCACTGGCCTTGATTCATGCCCAGTGAAAGAGTCAATACCTGGCCATTCAAAGGAAGGCAACGGAAGTTACCAGGGTGAGACTCAGGTCTGTGAAGCTGGTAGAAGGGGTGCTATCCTGGAAGCTCTAGGCCTGGAACTAACTCATTTTTGTCATGGTCAGCGGCATGCCACATGCAATCAGAAAATGAAGGTGGTAAGGGGGAGACCTTGACTTCATGGGAGAGAAGGTATGGGAGCACCGCTTTCAGCGTAAACTGTCCATCTGAGCTCATGGAACTTGAGTTTACATGCAGGAGTGAAGGGTCAAACCCAAACCTTGAAAGGAAATGCATGGCATGGGATTTGTTCTGCAAGGAATAAAATGTATGGAAAAGCTGTGGCAGGGAAGACAGTGATGCTAGGCCAAGAACTCGAATGGATTAATCACAGGGATGGGTGCTTAGACACTGGCTCGCTAGGGCAGCTGGCCCCGGACGGGTAGGATTGTGAACCACTGGGGAATGTAGAGATTTGTTCTTCAGTCATCTGTCTATCATGTCAGAAAAAAAGATTACATCAGATCCCCACCATACAGCACACACACACACACACACACAAAGTCAATATAGATGAAGAAATAAAGCAAGGAAAAACACAGGAGCGTGTCTTCCAGCACTGGGCGAGGGAAGTAATCTAAGCAAGATGTACCAAGCTACTGGACCTTGAGCTAGCATTCCAATCCTTGGGTCATAAACATGAACGCAGATATATAATGGGGAGATATTTATAGCAAATACAAAAAGTGAAGGACAAGCATTCAGAATGCCAACAAATCCCAAAGTTAGACATTCAGTCTATGATACAATTTCTCTGGGAACACACCTAAAAGACAGGAAGCAGAAGCTTGGGTAGATTTTTTTTTAATGCCAGAGCTCACAGCAGTGTTATTCATGAGAACCAAACAGTGAAAACAACCAAGATGAACGAGCAGGCAAAACGGAGCATGGACACACAATGGTTCATGAGTCAGCCTTCTGGCACAGGGGCATTATGCCCCATGCTTCAACATGAGTGAACCTTGAATACACTGCTCCATGAGGACACGAAGTCACGAGAAGAAACGTCGCACGAGAATCTACTTCTGGTGCAGTTGATGGAGAGGAAAACCTGAAAGACCAGTCAAGATGGGAGAACAGGGAGATAGATATGCAGCCAAGCAACAATGAGATCCTATCTCACACCTATCAGATTGCAAAAACCCAGGTCTCCTAATGCCTGCAGATTGGAGTGAAGCAATAAGATCTGTCACATGTCACGGGTGATGTGTGAAGAAACAACTCCCTACAGAGTCTTTGGAGGACAATTTGGCAACATCTGGAAGATGTGGAGAGTAGCACACCTCTGTGTCAGCGTCCCCTTCCAGGGACATACCCTAGGGAATTTCTCACACCTGTGGTGAAATTACTCCCAGAATTACTGCTGTGCCACTTTTCCTTTTGAGGAAAGTTTGAAGCCACCCTAAAAGTCCAGTGCTGGGTTGAGGCATACACAAATTCTCACGCTGTTAAGTAGGTTACTATGCAGCAGTTAAAATGTCCTACATGCAGTCAGCGTTCATGTGGACAGATCTTTCAAACCCAGTGCTTGGTAAAGAAAGCTCGCTTCTTCACAGGCAGGGGCTAGAAGGAACAGGGAGTTAGTGCTTAGTTGGGTAAAAGTTTCATTTTGGGAAAGAGATGGAGGGTGACAATGGCTACTCCAAAATGTGGACATGGCATGAACATGGGCAGCACAGGCCACAAGTTGAAAGATGATTGAGGTTCGGTGGGAAACCTTGAAATGCTCAGTACACTCTGCGTGCAGGAATCTAAAGCTATTCTGCTATCTAAAGCCTCTGTCCAGTAGTTCAGACTACAGTGTAAACCTACCTGCTCCAGGCGCCACATTAGCAGGGTTACCTACTCACTAAGAAGGTGCTTCTTGACCCCATGTGCACTGGCAACCTCTTTAGGGCAACTGTGGGATCTGAAGCCATACTCATATGAAAGACTATATAACCCCAATCAACTCTCCTCTCCTAGAAACCCTGCAACCTGTACTGAAGTGGACAAGAGTGGATTTCCCACCAGGTTGAGCGGCATGACAGTCTCCTTAATTGCAAGTGCTAGAAAGAAAGAAAAATTCTGTTTGCCTTTTGCTGATGCAATACTTTTCTCGTGGGCAAGGGGTAGGTGATTGCTAACGGAAATGAGGGATGGGATCAATTTTTGGAGGGCGTTCTTTGAGTGCACATACATGTGTAAGTATGTGTGTGTGGTTTGTAGTTTTGTTATACGTGTGCTGTAAGATGTAGTGGACCCACTGATGGCCTGGCATATCTGGTCTTGAGAGCCCAGGAGGCCCAGGCTGAAGCCTGCAGCCACCTTCAGCCCCATTGCTTGCTCCTAATCCCACTATGGAGGCAGGCAACGGCTAGTCTAGCTCAGCAGTTGAGATGCGGGCAGAAGATCGAGGGTGTCAGTTTAACAGATGTGTGTCCCTGCTCTTCAAGTGACATCAGAGAACAGATACAACGTAGTGCAGAAGTGTGAAAATAGTGAGTTTAGTATGGAAAAGAAGAATAATATGTTAACATGGATTTGCTGCATAAACTTCTCTTATCTGACTAACTATGGCTAGTGGAAGGCCATGTACGTTTATTGAGCATATTTTATATGTGGTATATATTACTTAGAGAGTAATGAGAATGAGGGGTGAATAATGACATGGGATGTCAGGGATACATGAGGAACATTTGCTTTTTTGTTCACTGAAAGTTGAGCCTCTTCTCCATAATGTCTACAATCCTGGCTAATCCCTAACATTCATTCTGAATTTAAATGAGAATGCATACTGACCATGTAGCATAGGCATCTAGAAAAATCCTCCTGAAGTAAAGACTGTTGGGAAAATAATTTCTACCAACAGGCCTTGTAGAGTCTTTGCAAAACCATCGAGACTACAGAAGTCTTAGTCTGGAGTGTCAGGAATGGGGCCCTGAGCAGACTGACTGCACAGCAGCTAAGAGAGCTTGTTGGGCAAGCCTGAAGACCTAAGTTCTCTAGGATTCTGGCATTCATATAAAAAGCCGGGCATGGCCAAGCATGTGCCTGTGACCCCAGTGCTGAGGGACATTGGAGACTGGAGGATTGCTGGGGCTTGTTAGCTCCCAGCACAGCTCAGGTGACAGACTTTGCCTCAAAGGAAAAAGGTGAAAGCGATTGCAGGTGGAGGCTGCTCGGCCACCTGGACCCAAAATAATCACATGGAAACTATATTAATTGAAACACTGCTTGGCCAATGACTCTAGCGTATTCCTATATAGCTTTTGCATCTTAAATCAATCCATTTCTATTAATCCGTGTATTGCCACGTGGTTGTGGCCTACTGGTAAGGTTCCGTCCGGTGTCTGTGTCCTGAGGCAGCTACATGGCTTCCCTGACTCTACCTATTCTCTCTCTCTCTCTCTCTCTCTCTCTCTCTCTCT
>LOJH01019557.1:672-21170 GCA_001685095.1 Ellobius talpinus | reverse complement strand
GACCTTTGGAAGAGCAGGCAATGCTCTTAACCACTGAGCCTTCTCTCCAGCCCTGAGAATTTCAGGAATATTTTTATACACTTACTAAAGAAATAGTCATCACTAGTAGTTATTTATTATTTATTTATGTAGAAGAACTGGGTCTCTCATTGTGTATACCAGGCTGGCCTTGAACTCACAGAGATCCTCCTGTCTCTGCCTCCCAAGTGCTGAGATTAAAGCGTAAGCCACTCTTCCTGGCCAATCACTGACTCTGTAATACTGTGCTGTCTTATGAGTTAGGCACTGGACCACCTGTAAACCATTTTTTTATTCTTACAAACTAATGTAGGGTTTTTCTTGTGTGTGTGTGTGTGTTTGAGTGTGAGAAAGTCTTGCTGTGTAGACCAGGCTGACACGGCTCACCGCATCCTCTCTTGTGTCAGCCTCTTGAGTGCTGGGATTGCAGGTGTTTCCCACTACCGTCAGCTGGTGCAGGTGTTTATGTGTCCGTTTTATGGATAGGCAACTGAGGCAGTGTGAAGTGTGGCCTCATTGGCCAGGGCCATCAGGTGTAGACCCAGGAGAGGTGCTAGGAGCTAGGGGAGACACTTTCTCCTCTCCGGTGTTTAATGGAGGGATGGCCGTGCACAAATTAACAAGTTTATTAAAGCACGACAGCAAGGTTGATGTGGTTTGAACTGGAAACAAGCCTGCTCCTGAGATGGTGGTGAAGAAGAGGGCTGGTATTCAGTAGAATCCAAAGACTTTGACCTATGAGGAAGATCATGGGGAAAAGATGACAGGCAAGGAGTCTGTGTGGTGTGAACGTTCAAGGCTCCTTTTGGGGAGGAACAAGCTAAGCCAGAAAGGAGGTAACATTGACCAGCAGCTGATGGGAGCCATTGCTTTCTGAGCTAGGAGCGGGGCCTCTCTCCTCTGCTAGCAGACAAGGGGTGGACGTGCAGCACACAGCATCTTCTTGTTAAGTATTTTAGGACATACAGCCAGCTTTGGAAGTATCCACGAGGCCCCTGAATCCATCTGACGTGGGCTGGAGAGGAGATTAAGGTTTGACCTCAACACCTCTTTGGGCTCTCCATTGGATGGTTGGTTTGTAGAAATACAAATTGGGTATAGGGCAGCTAGGAGTGATGATGCTGAGCCTGGGGTGCACAGGATAAACCAGATGTTAAAATAGGATTTTTCAGAACAACAGTTCACAGATAGCTTGGTAATTGAAAATGTGTGTCATGTGTATGAGTGTCTAGAAAATGGAATTCCAATCCCTGGGAAACCTTGTGATGAAAAGCAAGGAAAGAGAAAAGGCTTCTGGGGGAAGAGGGAGAATTGGAAGTTTTCAGGGGGAAAGAGCTAATTTTAATACATGAGCATGCATTACTTAGAAACTGCCAGATTATAATAGTATTTGCTATCTTTATCAGCTGGGGGGAGGGAGAGGAGGAGTTAGAAATATCTAGATCTCTATAGTATTTCTCATGCTTTTCTGCTTTCATCAAAGTTCGAGGAGTTTGATTTTTCCCTATATTTGCCGTCAGTACCCAGACTTGCAGTTTTCTTTCCTTGAAGACCAGGCTATCATAACATCTAGAGAGGCTTGAGTCGAGCATTGGCCACCCAAGGTCATGTGTTCTGCGGATCATATTTTCCTTTACTGTACTTGCCTGCAGGTGTTGTTTGGTACTCTGCTAAGTGTCCACTGAAAAGCAGTCCTGGAAAGGATCTTAAAGAAAACAGCCAACAACACGTGGTTGCATTTCTAGCACTGTCTCAACCCCACTGCAGCCATTATGATGCATATTAATGAATAGCAAAGAGGAGGAAGAAATGGCAGGAAGAAATGCAGCTCACATCAGGAACGGAGGCTGGGATTTTAGCTTGTAATGCAGTATTGTTGCACCAATTTCAAAGGCAGTAGAAATGCTTAGGCAGCCTGCTTTAATCCTGTCGGCATCTGGGATTTTGCAAAGGTGTGAGAAATCTGAGCGTCTCAGGATAGCGTTCTATCTCGTCAAGGCTGAAACTCCCACCTTCAATTCGTCCTTACTTTTCAGGAGTGAATGAATCTTATTGATGAGGGTCCTCTGATACCCCACATTCCTTTATGTCACCTGGTAGATGATGCTGGCCTGTGGCCAGTGCGATCCCAAGAGAAATCCTACAGACGATTTTCTCCTTGACTCCGCAGGATCTCGTTTTGTGCAAACTCCTCTTTGCCACCTCAAGGCTGGCATATTTGAGGCCGCTGGGGACAAGGGGACAAGTGCAAACTGCGATCTTATTACTGAAGTAGCAGAATTTCCTTTGTGCTGGGGGGGTGCTGTGGAGGTGTCATTGTCTTACCCAGGTGGGAGTTACAAGACTGAGGATGTGTGAGCTTCCAGAGGCTTCTGTATTGACTATAGTGTTCCTCCTGCATCATGTCATGGGGGAGGGCAAGACAGGACCCTCCCTTCCAGGCCCTTGATGTTGGGTGATTAGGGGCTAGCCTTGGTTGTCAGGGTACAGGGTAACCCGCTCCTCTCCGTTCTCTTGAGTTGAATTTCCGCTTTACCCAGGATGACTGAGTACTTTTCCAGCAGTGAGCAGCAGAATTGCTAGAGCGAGTCATGCTCACGGTGGTTGGAATTTCCTTTTTAACCTTAGATGGTCAAGTGTGGGGGTGCACCTTAATCCTAGAAGTTGGGAGGCAGAGGCAGGTGGATCTCTGTGAGTTTGAAGCCAGTCTGGTCTACAGAGTGAGTTCCAGGACAGCCAGGGCTACTCAGAGAAACCCTGTCTCTGGAGGGGGGCGGTATTTATGATTGTTCATGCTTAAGTGATTGAGCATTTATATAGCTAGTCCAAAGTGGACACTAGTCCACTGCGCCCCACCCCCTCTTTTAAGATACTGGCACTCCTAATGGCCTAAACTGTAGCCAAGTCTGCCCTTACCTATGGACCCTTTCCCCACATGCTGAGATTACAGCTTTTTTTTTTGGTCTGTGTAAGTGTGTGGTGCAAATGTCCTGCCTTTTAACAAAGGAAATGCTGTTATGCCATGTTTAGGGATAGGAAAACTGAGGCACCCTGAGATGCTAAATTAATCTGTCTGAGGTTTTACAGCTAGTGGGTAGGCGCTTAAAAATGTCCCGNGGGGGCTGGAGAGATGACTCAGCGCTTAAGAGCATTGGCTGCTGTTCTGGAGGACCTGGGTTCAATTCCCAGCACCCCATGGTCGCTCATCACTGCCTGTGATTTAAGCCCAGAAGCTCAGATACCTTCACACAGATACACATGCAGGTGAAACACCTGTGCACAGAAACTGAAAATAAATAATTTTAAAAATTTCCCGTGTCACACAAGCTTCATGTGACTGGTTCTTTCTGGACCTCTGGCCCCATCTCCTGGGAATCCCAGTCTCATCTGATAATGCTTTAGTACCTCGGATCCTCATTAATTTGCCCATTTGCCAGACTCCTTGCCTGATGCCAGCCAGTCTGCATGCCTACAGGTTAGTCCTGACCTTTAGCCTCGTCTCAGTTCTGTGTCACCCAGAAAGAGACCTGTGACCGACAGGTTT
The DNA here is from genome assembly GCA_001685095.1 of Ellobius talpinus. Taxonomy (NCBI): domain Eukaryota; kingdom Metazoa; phylum Chordata; class Mammalia; order Rodentia; family Cricetidae; genus Ellobius; species Ellobius talpinus. The sequence goes on along the minus strand of LOJH01019557.1, from coordinate 17,608 downwards.
AAAGTGCCCCACATTTCTACAATTATTTTCCAGATGGCATCCCTTGACATGTCTGTGTGCTATTGGACTTGCTTACCTTGTACCTCTGATAGGCCTCTGGCAGAAGAAACTTTTCATCTTATTTAATGTCTTAAAAACAAAACAAAATAAAAGCCAGAGCCTAGACCAATGCCTCCCATTTGTTAGTGAAATGCTCACAAACCTGCCTTTCAGAGGCAGACATCTCTGTGACACGCCACATTGTCATAGAGCCTCTCAGCAGTTTCCAGATTTTTTTTCCCCTTATTTCTTTCTTGCCTTTTTTCTTTTTTCCCCAAAGGCATGGTCTCTTTATTATGGAGTCCTGGCTGTCAGGGAACTCAAGAGATCCACTTATCTCTGTCTCCCGAGTGCTGGGAATCCAGGCCTGAGCCTGGCTGATATTTAAGTTTTTCTGTCTTCCAGGTGGATATTTCTGATTCTCAGTCCCCCCACTTGATTGCATCAGAAAACAGAGTTATCATTTCACAACCTTTTGAGTCAGAGATTTTGCTCGGGTGGTATATGACTGATTCCCTTGTGAGGGGTGGGGCAGACAGTCTTTTTGCACACATAAAGGAATTCTTCCCTTACGTCCAGTTAAACACAACTGCACTTAAACAGAAATGCCAGTGTGGCTGGAATGAAATAATTGCCGTTGCTGGAGAGTCAGGTAAATTTTGCCAGGTGTGACTTTGGCCTTGAGAGGGTTGTAACCACCTGGAGTTGATTCTGAGCCTTTGGCTAAGTCTATCCTCAAGCTGTTTTAGCTTCCAAGATACAAGTTCAGGGTCATTCTGGCTTTGGATGGCTGGAACAGACTTTTAGCACCTGGGTTCCAATGGGAAGGAATCCTTAGGGAGCTACCCCAGGCCGCACCCACTTGTCTTTATAAACTTGGCTATTTCTCCATTTTTATTTTTGCTTCTCATTGTAAAGCAGAACAGATAATATCTCAGGCCTAAAGAAATGTGCCTTGTCATTGACTTATCAGATGGCAACCATCTGTTAATTGAGCAGAAAACCCCCGGCCTTCGGATTGTCCTCATTTGCACACCAAGTTCCAACCTGACCTGGATAGGGGTGGGGGGTGTCCCACCCTGGTCACCCATTGTCTGATAATCCCACAACCAAAGTTACTGTTCTTAGAAGTAAGCTCTCGGCCAGCCTGCCACTACCCTTCAGTTTTATTACCTCATTTTCAGTGTTGCCTGGGGGACAGAGGACAAGTCACTTAAGCTGTTTAGGGAAGCAGGCCTCCCTTCCCTTAACTAAAAGGGAGCGACGGTACGCACAGATGTTGCCTGCTGTGTGTCATGAGTCCCATCTTTTCACTTTCTATTTCTCAGCAGTGACACCGGATGCAGGAAAAGGCCCTGGCGGGCTAGTTGCAGAGACTGTAATGGCGCCTTTTCAGTTCAAACCTCTTAGGTTTTGTTGTATTTGTTAGATTATTTTAGTACAGCGAGGAAAAACCAGAGCGCCCTAGACTTGGGAATTTCTTTTTTGTTTTAGGGAAGTTTCTTACACCTGGATTGCCTACCTGCAGTGGTTTCATTTTTGTTTTTTTGTAAGCAAACCAGTGCCGAGACCTCCTAGGGAATTGGGCGTGACTCTGTGGGTGTGAGCCGGCTGCAGGAAATGACCCTCTGTAAACAAAAGGATTATTTAAGGCCCATCCTGAGACTTTGTGCTTTGAGAGGGTTGTGCGGAAAACCAGAACTTGGAATCCCGGCTTTAGCTCTTCTCCTGGAGAGGGCAGTGAGGGGAGTATCTGCCTGGTGAGCGGGCTCTACCTAGAGCACCAGTTCTCAGCCTTCCTAATGCCACCACCATTAAATACAGTCCCTCGTGTTGTGGTGACCCCCTCCCAACCATAGTTATTTTCTTGGTTCTTCATATGTGTAATTTTGCTGCTGTTATGAGTCGTAATATAAATATCGACCCCCAACGATATACAACCCCCAAAGGTGTTGCCGCTGGGAACCACTGCTCTAGGGTCTAATGCCAGAACACCAGGTAGCACCCACTGTGAGAGCCCAAGAAAGAAAAGAGTGGGGTCTAGCAGCCCTTTGGGAGGGCAAGATTTCCTACCCCAAGGAGGGAAAAAAGGCATGGGTTGCCGGTTATCCAGAGGTATACATACCCAGTGTGACATCTAGGTTGTTTACTCTGGCTTCTAGCTTTTGCCTAAAAGCCCATGGCCATCGGAATGCCGAGTTGTAATCACAGTGGGAAAGGCAGACAAAAGGGCTCTCGCCAGGTGTTTTGGTAAACACATCCTCCCAGCAGTGAGGAGGCTGAGGCAGGAGGTTGGCCACGACTGTGCGACCCTGTCCCTGTATAAAATAAATAAGTCGGATCCGTTTCTTAATCTGAAGAGACTGTCCCACAGTGGTGTCTGTACTAGACAGTCTTTAAGCTAACAAGGAAACAATTTGTAATCAGTGGGTTTCAGACCCTGGACTACCTCTACTTGAAAGTGACTAGTCGGTCAGAGTCCATACAGTGTGGTCCTGGGTTTAGGGTACTAGCTAAGTAGTTGTGCCGTATCAGGATTTATTTATTTATTTATTTATTTGTTTAGCCGTTACAAATTCTTGCTGACTTGCAGCAGTGAACTTTCCCAGAACATTTTTTTTTAATAGGAGAACCCATCCCACTAGTAAGTAGAAACACACATTTTGCTGAAAGTTGGCTTGTGTTTTTCTTAGTTTTCGGCGGAAGAGAACACGCATCTTTGTAGAGGATGTTTTTAGACTTTTGTTTTTTTAGTTGCTACGTTCAGAAGGCCAGCTGATAATGTTTTGTGTGGGCGGAGTATTTATTCCCGAGCAGCTAACAGTTAACACAGCACTTTAAGGGCAGAGATAACACTAAAGCAGCCATTCCGATCTCAGTTCTACAGGGTTTTATTTGTGTGCTAAATGTGCTGGGAAGCTCTGTATTTTAAATGTGGGGCCCTGGGGCTGTTAAAAGAAAGGGAACATTGGAAATTCAGTTCATAGGGGAAAGTTTTTCTCACTGATAAGTGTCTGAAGTATTGAAACATTTCCCAAGTTTTCTTCTTGTTCCTTGTCCCGCTGTGTACCCTGTGTCCCCTCCTCCCTCCCAGGGTTACTCTATGTGACTACCCCGTTGTCCTGGTCCTGGAACTTGCTTTGTAGATCACGCTGGCCTTGAACTCACTGAGCTGTTCTGCCCCTGCCCTATAAAGGCCGATCTTTAGGTTCCTAGCTTCGTATGCTACGTGAGGGATTGAACCCAAAGCAGATGTCACAGATAGATGTCTCTTCCACCAACCTGTAACCCCAGGCCTTCATACATTTGAAAAACATTTAAGAAAAGTGAACTGTAAGCGAGGACCCAGCAAAACCACCAAATTTGACCACTCCATAGGGAGACAGAAGGGTTTATTGGGAATCAAACACACCAGGCTGGGCAGGAGGAGGAGCAGAAGGGCGGAGAAGCAGGCAGATTTACGTGAGTCTGAGCTCATGAGCAGTTGCAACTGACCTGGAACTAGATACCCTCGCCAGGGTAGTTGTCCTTTGTGGTTGGAGGAAGCAGGGGGGGGAGCTTTTGGTAAACAGAAACCCACCTTTATTAGGCTTGTTTACCTGATGATAGTCCTTCAGTTTACTGAGCCAAAATCCCATTTATGACAACAAGACCAGCTCTGCCTTTTTGGGGTGCCCCTTTGGACCTAACAGAGGTGTATTTTGACCTGGATCTACTTGGAAGCAGCTGTACACCATGCACGTTAGGTGTATATGCTTTTTTTGTTGTTGCTTTTGTTTTTTCAAGACAGGATTTCTCTGTGTAGCCTTGGCTGTCCTGGAACTCACTCTGTAGAGCCATCTGGCCTCGAACTCAGAGTTCTCTGCCTCCCAAGAGCTGGGAGTAAAGGCACACGTGACCACCGCCTGGCTGCTGGTCTTTATTTTTAAATGCATTATTAACATGACTTTAACTTGTAAGAAGATGTGTCGCAGTAGCAGGGGGGACCCACTCTCCAAGTTCCTTTGCCGTGTGCAAAATGCAGAGCAGAAGAATGAAGTGACACACTGTGATTCTGTGCATTGAACATGGCACGTTGTCCTTGCAGGATGGAACAGAACAGTCACAAGCAGCATGGACCACATAGGTTCCTTTGTTGGTGTTGAGTGTAGCATTTGGTTCTCTTGGTGCTGCAGTCTGTAGCTCTGCACATCTGTGGCACTATTGGTAAACCCAGAGTCAAAATGAAAAGCCCTCCAGCAGGGATGCTTGTCCTTTCCATGTTTTTAGCTAATCTAAGGTAATCAAGTGTCTTGCCCATTGTGGGGCCAGTGTCTATTGCCATTTGGTCATAGTGTTGCTCTACCTGCTGACTCTGGGGAAGGAGAGAGGGAGAGATGGAGACAGACTGCCTTAAAAGGGAAGAGTTGAAGTGCATATGGCTTTGGGATATGCTGTGAGTCTTCGATTTTGACAAAGATTTGTTCTTGATTGCTTGACTACTGATCTACACCTGAAGCCCCCTCCAAAATGTTTTAACCATTAAATGCCACACCTGTTTGTTCCTGAAAACCTCATGGGGCTTTCCCTGGTTGGTTTTAGCCCACCTGTCACCAGCTAGATTATCTGGGAAGAGGAACCTGTGTTCCTCTATCAGATTGGCCTGTGGGTGGGTCATTTTCTTTAGTAATGGTTGATGTGAGAGGGCCTGGACCGCTGGGGACAGTGCCTCCTCTGATCAGGTGGTCCTGGGTGGTGTAAGGGCAAATCACAGTAAGCAGAATTCCTCCAGGATTCCACCTCAGTTCCAGCCTGGCTTCCTCTATCTATAGCTGTGCCCTAGCCCTAGCCTCTTCCTCCCAGCTGCAGCAGTGGGAACCTAGGCAAGACAAAGGTTGCTCGTGTCTTTTGTAATACCACGGGTCACTGTTGGACGTGGATGAGTCACCCTGTTGGTGTGACCTTGATAGAAATAAAAGCAGGCTCTTCCTGTGTACAGGGAAAAGTAGACTGAGGTGCAGCTTGACCCAGCCTCTCCATTCAGTCTAGTGCTGGCTGGGAGTCTCTACAAACTTCACAAGCATTCATTGCACTTGCCAAATTGAAATTGCACTCTATTCCCGGTAGAGCCTGCTGTAAATCCCCTCTCCACCTCCATACCACTGAGTCAATTTCAGCCCTACAATGTAGGGAATTTATTTCTCTCGCACTGGGATAAAGAGAAAGCCCTGAGGTAGTAGTGTCTCTTCCTAAACCCTTAGGAAGCACTCCAAGTGCTGCCCCCTTTTGGTCTTTGTATAATAAGAATTTATAGGAATTACTTCAACACATGAGCCACTCACTATGAAGCAACATTCTGTGGATATTTTGTTTTGTTTTTTGGGACAGGGTTTCTCTGTGTAACAGCCCCAGCTGTCCTGGAACTGGGCCTATAAACCAGGCTGGCCTCGAACTGAAAGAGATCCTCCTGCCTCTGCTTCCCAAGTTCTGGGATTAAAGGCATGTGCCACCACTGCCCAGCTCTTGTGGTTATTTTTGCTCTATAATTTATCTGATACTCAGGATTGACATTGTCAAGACCCAAAAGCCACTCATGTAATGGGACTTTGATTTCATTAGGAAATGTTTTTCTCTTGTTGACAGATATAGTCTTCTGCATTTTCCAACCCCATATGAAAATGTAGGAGGAAGGGAAAAAGAGAAAAGAAGATTATAACAGTGGGCCTGGTGGCTTATACCTATAATCCCAGCCCTCTGGGAACTGAGACAGGAGGATTGGGAATTTGAGGCCAGCCTGGTCTATTTACTTGAGACCCTGTCTGAGGAGAAGAGAGAAAGACAGAACATTGCTTTAGACAGAACACCACTTTAGGTTTGTCTACACACACTTTTTTTTGTTTGTTTTTTGTTTTTTGAGACAGGGTTTCCCTGTGTAACAGCTCTGGCTGGTCTTTGTAGACCAGGCTGGCCTCAAATTCAGAGATCCTCCTGTCCTGCCTCCCCAGTGCTGGGATTAAAGTGTGCCCCACTACCACCCAGCTCATATGTACATTTCTAACAAATGAAATCTGAGTGTTTGGATTGCTTTTCATTTAACGTAGAGGTGTGTTTATTACAGTGTCCAGTAGGCTGTAGTAATAACACTTCATTCTAGCTGTAGGGGAACAGTGTCACAGCAGGGAGTCTAGATATTCAAAGGAATGGAAGACAGGCTGCTGTCATCTCAGGCACAAGGAACTGTTTGCTTTTTGTCAGATTTCTGTTTTTGTTTGTTTTTCCAAGACAGGATTTCTTTATTATTAGTCCTGGCTGTCCTGGAACTTGCTCTGGTGGACCAGGCTGGCCTCTGAATGAAAAGGAAAGGACATGAGTGTCCCTAGTTGTGGTGGAGAAAGTTTGTTGTAGATGTGTTGGAGAGCATAGCCAGAGGCAAGGACATCTGGGAGAGTCCAGAGTGGGCATGACCAGGTTGAGCTGGGCCATGTGGGGAGAGGGGGAGGGGAAGAGAGAAAGGGAACCAGGTGCAGCAGCCAAGAGGCCAAAGGTACAAAAGGGCAGGGTAACCAGGATGTCTGGATTATATAGGGAAGGGCAGCCCAGCCCCCCGGGCTGGAGAGTTCAGGGTAGAGGGCAGGGTATGTAGTGATCCCTACCTGTAACAGAAACAGAGAGATGCTGGGAGAACCTAGCAGCCAGGTCCTCTTCCATAGGTTAAATAGGTACTTTCGTTGTTTGTCCCAGGTTTGAAAACTTAACTCAGACATCCATCTCCCTTGCCTTCAGACTCCTGGGATTAAAGGCATGGGCCACCACTGCCCGGCTTTTGCCAAATTTCTTAATTCACCTCTGGCCACAGGCCCTTCCCTGTGTCTTTGGATTTTAGCTTGTCAGCTTTCTTCAGCTCCTCTTTCTGTGTGGAAGACCTTTCCTCATCCATCTCCTTGGCCTGCTTCTCGGGTATTCTAGAGGCTTCTTAAACAACATGGCACCTGATTTCAGACCCAGCAGGGACAGCTCTGTGGCCACCTTTAAAATTCCTTCAACTGCCAAAAACCCTGTCTCAAAAAACCAAAAAATCTTCAGACTGTGCCATAGCCTGAATATGCCCTAGTGTGTCTAGCCCACTTCTTATTATTGGGCATTGGCTTCTAGCCTTTTGGTATAACTAGTTCCATGTATGCTCCTACTTAAAACTATGCCTTAGCTTGAACTCTCAGAGATGGAATTTCTGGGTCAAAGAGCATGCATTTTTGTAAAGACATTGATGTTTATTGCCAAGTCTCTTGAAATGCGGCACCGAGTACTCCCCCCAAGAGCATCACAGGGCTGGTTTCCTGCATCCCCTGCCCCTGAAATTTAAAGGGCCATCCTGAACCGTCGCCTGTCACATCGTGTTTGTTCTGTGACTCCTGGTCCGTCTTCCCGTGCTTATGATTGATGTGCAGCACCTCGTTGTGACGTGTGCTTTTTTCCTCCACCCCGTCTGAAAGCATTGCTTGTGTGCTTCTAACTGTAGCAGGTACCACCTCAGCACATTAGTCGATAATTTCTGGGGACACAAGGAGAAGTGTTGGTTCTGTGATGTTTACGAGGGACTTGATGTGTTTTACTGGCTGCTCATGTGTGCTGATGGGCAGTTCTGCTGTGCAATGTATGTGTGGCATCCCTTTTTAAACTTTTATGTACATATATGTGTATATAAACATGGGTGTTTCGCCTGAACGTATGTTTCTTAGGGCTTTATTGCTGTGAAGAGACAACCATGATTGCAGCAACTCTTATAACTGAACATTTATTTTTATTTATTTACTTATTTTTATTTTTACCTTATGTGTGCAAGGTAAAACATGCATGTCTGTATGAGGGTGTTAGGTCTTGGAGTTACAGGAAGTTGTTAGTTGCCATGTGGGTGCCGGGAATTGAACCCAGGTCCTCTGGAAGAACAGTCAGTGCTCTTAATCACTGAGCCATCTCTCCAGTTCCAAATGAAAACATTTAATTGGGGGTGGCTCGCTTACAGTTTCAGAGGTTCAGTCCATTGTCACCATGGCAGGGAACGTGTCAGCATGCAGGCAGACGTGGTGCTGGAGGAGTAGGCAACAGGAAGTCAACTGAGACCCTGGGTGGTCTCCTGAGCATAGGAAATTTCAAAGTTTGCCCCCACAGTGACACACTTCCTCCAACAAGGTCATGCCCACTTCAACAAAGCCACATTTCCTAATAGCACCACTCCCTGTGAGGTTATGGCAGCCAATTACATTCAAGCTACCACAGTATGTCTGTGTACCACGTGTGCCTGGTACCCCTGGAGGTCAGGAGAAAGCATAGCATCCTCTGGACTTGGAATTACAGGCAGGTATGAGAGGCCATGTGGGTGCTGGAAATTAAAACTGGGTCTGAGCCTTTTTTAACTTCCCCCACCTTTTTTTTTTGGCGGGTGGGGGGGGTCAGGTTCTTTCTACATAGCCCTGACCATCCTGGAACTCTATGTAGAGAGGTTGACCTTAATTTCACAGACATCTTCCTGCCTCTGCCTCCTTAGTGCTATATTAAAGGTGTGTCCGCCACTGGCTGTCATGCAGCATTGCTTGAATCACCCCCAGCGTTTTTCGGGTAAGCTCATGATACCTCCACCAAGGCACACTGTAACCATACTGGCTTATATCTCAGCATGGACATGTGTCTCAGAACCTGTGGGTTTGTCCTGGATCTTTTTATTTTCCAGTCACATGGTTGGTTTGCTCTTGGGTAGAGGACGGAGACAGTAATAGATATTTCTGGTCAGTGTGACCTACAGCTAGTGAACAGCTAGTCAGTTTGACACCTGGAAGGAGCTTTTTTTTTCTTTTTCAAAACAGGGTTTCTCAGTGTAACAACCCTAGCTGTCCTAGAACTAGCTCTGTAGACTAGGCTGGCCTCGAACTCACAGAGATTTACCTCCTGAGTGCTGGGATTAAAGGCGTGCACCACCACTGGCCGGTTTAAAAGTTTTATTTGTATTGGTGTTTTGCCTGCATGTGTGTCTGTGTGAGGGTCTCGGATCCCTTGGAACTGGAGTTAAAGACAGTTGTAAGCTACCATGTGGGTGCTGGGAATTAAACCTGGGTCCTCAACAAGAACAGCCAATGCTCTTAACCACTGAGCCATCTCTTTAGCCCCAAAGGAGCTTATATTTAAATAGCAATGCTTTGCATTGGGATTGGTCATGGCGTGCATGTGCTTAAGAAAATACCCTTTCTGCCTCTCCACGTGAGGAGAGGGGGAGACATGGATCCCCAATGTGGAAGCAGCCATAGGGATCCCTAAGCCACTCAGGGTGCTCTTGTGCTCCCAGGAGGGGCTGTCATGCAGATGCCCGCAGCATACCAAGAGCCAAACATTGCCTGAGGAGTGTAGCTCAGATCTCCTCATGTGGGCAGGGCAGCCATCATTAACCCCAGCCCACAGGCCTCCTTAATTGTTCCCAGAGCCATTCTGTGGAGCACACCCTCGGCAAAGCCGGTACACATGTTGGAGTGTGAGTCCAGGAAATAGGCAGATGTAATGGAAACCTCTGTCTTGACTCATCCTGCCTGTTTTAGGAGTGGAATTCGCCCCGCTTTTGCCATTTTCTGCTCTTAGCGCGTATTTGAGTGTGAATTCCTATTGAGTTCGTGAAGCAACTGAATTCTTATGCACCCTGGCACCTTCCTCAGAGTAACTAGAAGCTCTTTGGCGAATAAGTGCGTGTCTTATTTTCTTGAATTCCTTGATTCAGGTTGACAGATGGCGAAGAGAACATTGATTAGTGGGGAGGCCGAATGACTCCCCTGGGGTGCAGGAATGGTATTTTGCTGTCTTGGCCTTTCTGGGGATGTAGAGGTAGTTGGTGAGTGAGACCCTGTATTCCTGCCTCGTTGGAAGGACCCCCGTGAACTCAGGAAAGAGTAGGATAATGACTTGAGATCGGATGACGTGGACGAGCTGGAGAAATGCACATGAAATGGACTTAGAAATAGACGGAGAAGACCGGGGCCAGCGTGAAGCCCACTTGGTGGAAGAAGTGTGGGCTTTTGGGAGATGAAGATTTAAACAGGCAGAGAGACTTGAGCCCTGGAGTCGGAGATAGAAGCAGGTAAAGTCAGTGACTGGTCCCAGTACGCACATCCACCTCCACCTCCCAATTGTCCTGACTCTAGTTCCAGGAGATGTCGAGCCCTCCTGGCCTCCACAGCCACCAGGCACACATGATAAACATACGTACATGTAGGGCAAAACACTCATGCGTAAAATAAAATTGGAAACGAAAAGAAGTGAGGCTAGAAAGGGCAGGGAGGAGTTGAGTCTGTCTAGTTGAACAAGGATGAAGGATACACATTGGGGATGTTTTAAAGAATTTTCATCATCTGTCTTATGCCATTGGCAGCTCAGTTCTGTTCCATGGGTGACACAGCCAGACACTTTAGCAAACATACTAAATAAACCTTTTTCTTATCTTTCCTTAGAAACAAGCTTGCATGGAAAGTCATGCAAAGCTGTCCTGGAACTCACTCTTGGTAGACCAGGCTGGCCTCGGATTTAGAGATCCACTTTCGGGTGCTGGGACTAAAGTCACGTGCCACTACCACTGACCTTTTTTATCCATGTGAGTTAGTGTGGAACATTCGAGCTGTAATTTATGTACTTAATTCACACCTGAAAGTGCTCTTGGATAATTATTATTTTGTTTTCATTGTTTGAGACGGTCTCACAATGTAGCTCTGGCTGTCCTGGAACTCAAAGGTCCTCCTGCCTCTTCCTCTCTAGTGCTGGGACTAAAGGTTTTGACAGCCATTCTCAGAGATTGGTTGATTGATAATGTATTTAGAGACAAGATCTCAGGTAGCCCAGTCTGGGTTTAAACTTGATAAGTCGCCAATGATGAACCTGAGCTGCAGGTGTGATGTGTGCTACCATATTCAGTATGGCCCAGGAGATCTTGAGCCTGAGATTTTATGCATGTTAGTTAGGTAACAACTCTACCCACTGGGCTACATTCCCAGCTGGCTGTTGAATAATGCTTAACATATGAATAGAGTGGTGTAAATAGCCTTCACTTCAGTGATGTTTGATTGTCTTAGTTTATTTCCCTGTTGCTGTGATAAATATTCTAATTAAAGCAGTTTAAGGGAGAAAGGGTTTATTTTATTTAGCTCATAGTTCAAGATTCTGATCATCTTTGCCTGGAAGCCAAGGCTCCAAGCAGCTGGGTGGATCCCATCCACAGTAGGGAAGCAGAGAAGCTGGTTGTGTGTGCTGTTCAGCGCCGTCCCTCCTCACCCCCCTTTTACAGTCCAGGACAAGCCAGGTCTGTGGAGCTGTCCACAGTGGGCAGGTCTTGCCACCCCAATTAATGCAATTAAGATAATCCTCCTTGGGCATCTCCAGAGTCCCATCTTCCAGGTGATTCTAGATTTTGTCTAGGGAATTTTTATTTTCTTACTTATTCATCTGTTAAGGAATTGTGCTGTTGCCCTTTGTGGGGTGGGGGTAGTTATTGCAAAGCCATTTGATATTTGACCTCCAACTCCCTGGATTTCTAAGGCCTGGTGTGCCGTATTCAGTACTCGGCGTACATTTCCATTTTATCTGTTCCCGTTTACCTGTGGGACGTTCTTAGTTTGTGGGGCTCACTACCCCTGCAGGACCACAGCTGGGTCCTGAGTTAGCATGCGCTCTGTGCTGCCTGCTGCTTTCACTTCATCCTTTCGTATCTGTGCTATGGTTGGATGAACTTGGGTCTGTCTCCCAAAGTTCATGTGCTGGAGGCCTCAGCTTTAGTGTGGTGGTGTAGATCTTGGGTCCCCCCTGGACGGAGTTAATCCATGGTAGTTCTCCGTGGCTGGTGTGATGGTGGCTGGAAGATAGCAGTCTCCTGTTTCAGCTCCCTTTCTATGGCTCCATGTTGTGAAACAGTAGGACACACCAAGCCTCCTACAAGTTGCTCAGTCTCATAAATGTCTGCCATTTGGGTTCTGTCTTGCCTAGCTTTGCTCTGAGAAGCTTCGCAGGGAGCTCAGGCTGGCTTTGATCTCCTGATCCTCCCTCTTCTAACTTCCTGCTTGCTGGGGTTGCGGGCTATTGCACTTGGTTTATTTTTTGAAGTATATAATTGTTGCTCTTTTATTTATAACATTCGACTTCAAGATATCCTATAGATTCTCAAAATTCTTTAACAATCATAACTCATTCTGAAGGCTTCTCATGTTAAAAGTTTAATGAAGCCACTTTATCCTCCCTTAACTGTATGGATTATTTGTTGTCTTCTCTCTCTCTCTCTCTCCCTCTCCCTCTCTCTCTCCCTCTCTCTCTCCCTCTCTCTCTCCCTCCCTCCTCCCCTCTCTCCCTGAGTCCCTTTGTGAAGTCCTAGAACTCAGGTTGGCCTTGAACTCAAAGAGATCTCCTAATACCTCTACTTCTTCAGTGTTGGGATTACAGGTGGGCGCCACACCCAGCTTGTTTATTTTTTGCTGGTGTAGCAATCATAGTTGCTAAGTTTATTTCCCTAAAGGAGAAAGCACATTTCACACTCTTCCATGTATCTCCACCAGACAGGGCCTCACTCTTCTCCTAGACTGCTCAAGTGGGAGGCTCAGTTATTTTAAGGCCTGGAATCTTGTGGGGACTCTGTGGGAGATAGGAGATGGAGGGGGAGCCTGTTCCTCACTTACTGTCAAAATTGAGAAATAACTCTCTGCCCTTCCCGTTCATTATGCTTGTCTGGCCCAGAGCCAGGTGCCCAAGGAAGGTGGCCAGCTCCCCTCCCACCTTACTATAACTAACTGTAGTTAATCAGCCCCCCCCNGGTCTCTTTCAGAATGATAGCATAGCTGGTCCAGGACACCATGAGAATGAATGAGTTAATATTTGCGGAGGCCTCTGGAAATGTTAAGTACTCTCTGGTGCTCTTATCTTCTCTCTAGCTCGATTTCCTTATAAGGCTGTCCCCTGAGCTGAGGACCTGGAGTGCAGAGCCACCCCAGAGCCGGGATGGCTATGGCAGTTCATGACAATTTTCCCGGAATGGGCTCAGATTTCCTATTTTAATACTAGTGATACCACATCTTGCTAATTGTTAGTGTTGGGCTCACAAGTATGTTCCCCCGAGTTTTACAGCATCTATATTTAGCACCCCATCTTCATGATTCTTGTCCTCCCAAGACCAAGTTTAGTAAAATCCATTTGAATAGAAGCGTTAGTCAAAGTTCTTCAATTTTCTTTTCCTGGAAAGATAGGCCACTCATCCCAAGAATTACTTAGTAAACTTAGTCTTAAAAATACCCTTTCAAGGAAAAAAACCAGACATTCCTCAATAGCGCTTTATGTGCTTGTCCAAATCAATAAATTAGTATGTACAAATATGTTTTAATGGCACCGCTTAATTTAGTTGGTAGCGTGCTTGTGCAGAATGCTCACAGCCTTGGGTTTAATCCCCAGGAGAGCAGCAGCATCAATCACGGGTGCACCGCTGTGATTCCATGTACATTCAGAGTTCCAGGAAGGCCCAGATAGTTTCTGTGCGTCTGTCTCTGTCTTCTGTGTGTCATCTACGGTTTCTCCCATCTCCACCCTCGTTACTGGCTGGAGCTGAGGGTGTCTTTGAACTTCTGATGCTCCGCCTCCACCTACTGAGCGCCCAGTCACAGGTGTGGACCCCTAGGCCACCATACTGCCTGCAGATGGTGTTGGTGGCTGGACCCAGGGTTTTGTGCATGCACTCAAAAGTGTGCCTCAAGGCACACACTCTACCAGCTGACCTGTATCCTCCGCCCTTGAATGGGACGGACATCTCTTTTCAGAAAATAGTATGTAAACGTAGAGACTCTTGGTTGTCAGCGTAATGATAGATATTTGTACTGCCACTGGCTTTTGAGAAGGAAGAGCCTAAGTACAAAGTGCCTTTGTCCGGCCCCTTCTCTTGAGCTGAGGCTGGGACTTAGGTGTGGGATGCATCTGTTTCTTGTGTGTGTGTGTATGTGTGTGTTTGCACGAGGAAAGGACGGTTCTCTTTAGGTGCAGCCCATCTTGGTACAGGGTCTCTTACTTAGCCCTGACTGTCCAGTGAGCTCCATTTCTCTCTCTCTCTCTCTCTCTCTCTCTCTCTCNTGTAGCCCAGGCTGTCCTAGAACTTACTCTGTGGACCAGGCTGGCCTTGAACTCAGTTCCGCCTGCCTCTGCCTCCCGAGTGCTGGGATTAAAGACATACACCACCACTGGCACTGGGTATGTTTTTGGTTGACTTGACTTTTTTGCCATAGGTCCTCATGCTGTCATTTCTTCTCCCTCTTTTTTTTTTAAACTTTATGTGCATTAATGTGAAGGTTTCAGATCCCCTGGAACTGGAGTCACAGACAGTTGTGATCGGCATGTGGATGCTGGGAATTGAACACGGGTCCTGGAGGAACAGCCAGTGCTCTTAACCCTTGAGCCATCTCTCCAGCCCCCTTGCGTTCCTTTTTTAAAGCTACAGTACTTCATTGGCATTGTTCTAATTGATCCCTGTTTCTCTCTGGAAACAGTGCTGACATCAACATTTGAATATGTGAACTTACCGAGTGGCAAGGGTGGCAGATAGGCTGTTATGGACGCTCTTGCAGGTGAATGCTGATAAACAAATACTTCATAGCTGGAAGAGGGCCAAGGGATTGCAGGAGATAGAATATTGTTTCTTAGATCCTTGTTGACTTTAGGATATTTGATCACCCCTCTGCCCACCCTTTATTTACTTTTTTTACTGTTGCCAGAACAAGAGGCTCATTATTGGATTGTTGGTTACTCTTTAGGCTGTCTCAGTGGCTACTGGCATTTCCATTAGTGATACACATCTGTTTACTAGGACAAGTAGCTCGTCATCAACCCTACTTTGAGGCGAAGAATAAATAGTTTTGATGAGCCTTGGACCTCCTGTATTCCAGTGAATGTTTTCAGGCTATCACTTGTTTATAGGAAATCGTTCAGAGTTGACGAACTTTGGCCTGGGTAGTGGTGGGCAGTAGGACAAACTGGGCAGGGCCTGTTTCTGGTTAGCTCATTTGATTAGAACAGTATGCTAATGAATTCAAGGTCACTGGGCCGACTGTGTGTGTGTGGGGGGTCAGCTAACCCTGCTAGATTCCAGACCTTGGCCCAGAGGCTGGGCAATGTGTGTCATTGGTCATGAGGCTGGAGCAGTGGATGTGTGAGTGCAAACCCATCCACAGACCCTGGAAAAGGACTTAAAACATATGCTTTGTGCTTGGTGTGCTGTTTGTGGCTCCTTAATTTACGAAGGAACCATAACAAAGGCTTTGCATAATAAATGACAACATTGAGAAGCCTGGGGAAGCATGAGGAAGGAAACTTGCTGTTTATTCTGGTGCTGACAGAGGTTACATTTTGGATTTTCCACCCTTGCCGTCTCTTGGCTTCTGTGTACACGCTCAGCTGATTTTCTTCCTCCCAGCCACCTCTACAGTTCTCCCCGCTGGATTGCTTCCTTCCCCCTGGGTTCCTTAGCTGTCTGTCTGTTCTGCACATCTTCATATCTCTTACCTTGGATCCCCACCTGTGGTATCTTTGTCTCAGACTCTGTCCTGAGAGCTCCAGATTGAAGTGCTCACACCTCTGTCCCTTACCACCTCCATCCAGAGGAATGTCTCCCTGTTACCTCAAATGCTGTGGAACTGATCTCTTTCCAGACCCTCTCTCCTGTGTCCTCAATCTACAGAAGTCTTCCTTCGTCCAATTTTCTATCTAGTCTCTCTCCTTTATTAACCCATCCTTGGACTTCACTGCCCCCCAACATCTTACAGATCTGTTGGTAACTCCATCTTCCCAGACAGGTCCATTCCAGCCACCAGAAAAGCTTCACCATTTTCCTGCCCAACCTTCCTTCAGGCTTCCTCACAAGGGCAACAAAAATGCAAACAGATTGTTATTCTTAGACTGTTTCCGGGCCAGGGAGCTCTTCTTGTGGCTCCTTTCCTGCAGACTTCCTTGCTTTACTCAGAGCAAAGCTCATGCCCAGAGGAAGGACATCCTGGTTGATTTGTTTTAGCAGAGCTGGGGATCAAACCTGAGGCCTCTTGCATGTTAGGAGGAGTCTGTTGCTGGTGCCCCAGGACATCCTGATTTCCTGATCTGAACTACATTCTGAGGTTTTACAGTTTGACTTCTTCATGTTAGTCTTTTTTTTTCTTTTGCATGCTAATCCCAGTTCCCTCTCCCTTCCTCGTGTTAGTCTTATACTTAAAATAGCCTTGTACAGGACTAAATTTTAGTGAAATACAATGGGTCTCCTTTAGCAGCCAAGCGATGTTACATCGCAATTCGGGATTTTCAGAATTGGGAAATCCCTGTGAGCCAGGATATAGAGTGTTTATTCTGGATGTACTAGTGACTCATTGCAAGAGTGGCAGATAGCCTAGCCATGCCCCCTGCTGCTTCTCGAGTTCCTTTGGTATTCTCCAGGCTGCATAAACCAAACAATGATAAAAGGTAGGAGGCTTCCATTAGCGGAGTTAGTGTTAACCCCTGGTGCTTGTCGGACTCCGAGATGCTTTCTGCTCTCCCGGTTTGGTGAGGGAAGCTCGTCCTTCAGAGGCACAGAGAGATACAGTATGTCAGATCTCTTATTTATGGTCACTGAAGAGTTTGCTGGTATGGTCAGGTACTTCTTTCATAAAAGCAAAATAATCTGTGAACATGACTGTGTTTACTGGACTCGAGTTACGGGATGTCATCTTTTTTTAAAAAAAAGAATCTACTCTGGCAAGTTGCCATCTGATCCCCACCCCCCCACACACAATGAATGGAACATTTTTTTAAATATTTATTTATTATGTATACAGTGTTCTGCCTGCAGGCAAGAAGAGGACACCAGACCCCATTACAGATGGTTGTGAGCCACCATGTGGTTGCT
>LOJH01019556.1:0-21170 GCA_001685095.1 Ellobius talpinus | reverse complement strand
TTGTATTGGGTTTGGATCGCTCTTGTTTAGACAAAAGGGAGAGGTGATGGGGAAGCTTTGTCAACCAATTATCTTTAAGAGGTAGGACTAAGTTAGGGTGTGGTTTTCTGGTACCTGGAGAAAAATGAAGTGCACTCTCTCTGTTTGGTTCGCTTGGAGCACAGCCGAGCTTGGACTTCTTGTTCCTGTTTTGTGAGTTTGCGCCTTATAATAAATAAAAATATAACTGTTTTATCTTTTAGTGATCCTGGTTATTTCATGAATCAAGCTAACATCAACATACATTTTTTTAAGAAAAGTGTGATACATTATTATGCCAATAATGTCTTTAGTATGTTTTTACTAAATAGTATATGTTTACTAAATAATATTTTATTTTTCTGCTTAAAACTGATCCTATTTTCCTCAGGTTTGCTCTGGTGGTATTCTGATTCATGGCCTTTGGCTCAGAGTGGGCTCTTAAAAACTGTGGTCTGCCAAGCAAGCCTGGTCTCCACCTGCTTTTGTAAATGTAGGTTTATTGATTCATGGCCGCATCTGTACAGTGTGCATTGGCTTATAGCTTTTCTCAGACGACAATATCACACTTGAGTGCCAGAGGTAATGTGTGTTTCTCAGAGCCAAGCACCCTCACTATCTGTCCTTTTCCCAAAGTTCACAGACTTGCTTGCATTTTTAGCTGTCACACACGGAGCTTGGAAATTATCACCAGTCAGGTTTCTTGTTTCTCATAACAAACCGAAATGGAACAAACTGAAAACCACTGACTTTTGTGGGGCCGTCAGAAGGTTACAATCACTCTGAAGTGTGGATCAATTCAGAGAGTGACAGCCAAGATGAACCTACATGAGCAGGAACAAGAATGCATAGCTTGAGAGTTAAGTGTCCAGGGAGTCCCCACTCTACCTTTATTCTGCCTTCAAGAACCTTACCAAATTATTACACAGATATGAGAGAAATCCCAAACTGTTGGGGTCACGACAAGTGAAAGAGGAACCTTTGAAATAAACCCAGTGTTCTCTGCATACCCTATAAACTATACTCTAAAAGAAAAAAATTCTTTTCAAAGTCCCTTTCTGCATTGAAGGAAGTCAGTCAGATGTGGCAGCCTCCTCTAGCTTCCTTGCCTCACGTGAAGAGGAAGATGAGAGGTGGGGGTCAAGGAGAACTTCCCATAGTTGAACCCTTCTGGGGGTCACTATGCTGAGGCTCAGAGATGCTAAAAGTTGAGATATGGGCACACGAGCACAAAACTTCCCCTCCCAACACCTCACCACCACATCAATGGGACCCCAAATTATGGCAATTTATTACAACTAAGATCCTGGCAGACACAGATCAGAAGCCTCCAAGAATGAGTTTGTAGAGAAACAAATATCAAGACAGCAGGAGAGGGGAAAAATGATGAAACTGAAGTCTCTTGGACCCATAGCCACAGTGTAACAAACATGGTTCCTGGCCAACTCCACAGAACCCCACATTCAGAGTCTAAGTGTAGTATCTTCTGATACCCTGGATTAAGTCTGGCGTTCAGTAGCAACACATTCAGGAAATGAGAAGCCAGAATTCCTATGGGAAGGAAGAAGGGACATCACGACCAGGGTCTGATAGTGCAGAAACTGAGGAATTGTGTAGAGATTTAAATTAATCATGGCCTGAGGTGCCAGTGGAACAAAATGGACACCATGAAAGGAACAGGGGGAGGCAGGTATGCTGGAAACACAAACAGAAATGAAGGATGCCTTCAGTAGGCTCAGGGGCATAAGGGGGGAATCAGACAGCATGGGGGTACCCACATAGGAATCCCTCAACCTGACATGCAAAGAGGAAGAAATCTGAAAAAAGAGGAGCAGTTTTATAGAAAGGCAGCAAATGTTTAATGAATGCAAGAGAAGGAAAATAAATGCCTGCATGCCAGTGTCTGAAATGAGCTTGATTTATACTCACCCAAAACAGCAGGCAGGATGCTGTTCTGTCATTAAGGCAATGAGAAAACTGTATACATTCATAGAATGGACTATTATTCATCAGTAAAAAGGAATGAACTCTCAGGTTACTAATGGGCATAGAAGAATCTTAAATGTGTGTTATCTAACAAAGGAGGCCAATCTGAAAATGCTGCTTGACTTCAACCATATAATTCCAATTATAGAACATTCCAGAAGAGACAAAATTATAAAGAAAGTAAGGAAATCAGTGATTGCCAGGTATTTGAAAGTCTGGGACAGGGAGAGATGGATAAGTGAAATGGGTTTAGAATATAGTGGAAGAATGTTCTTTGATTCTGTCCTGTTTAATATTGTCAATCAATGCTTGGTGTTGCTCATTTGTCAAAACCATAGAGTGTATAGTGCAGAGAAACTCTGTGAAAAGCCAGACTTGGGGTTGCAGAGAGGGCTTGGGAATGAAGTTCTTGTTGTACAAGCATGAGGCCTGGATTTCAGATTCCCAGAAACCATGGAAACATCAGGGCCCAGTGATGTCTATAATCTTGGCACTGAGAGATGGAGAGAGGAGTGTCCTGAGCTCACTGCCAGCCAGACTAGCCAAATCAGTGAGCTTCAGGTTCAGTGAGAGGCACTGTCTCAAAAACTAAGGTGGCAAATTGTAAAGGAAGATAGATCTGGTCTCTGCATGTGCACACGTAGGTTTGTGTACTTGTATGTACACATGCACACAGAAAATAATATTTTAAAAGATAGATATTAATTGATATTAATCAATGCAGGATTGTCAACTATAATGAATTTGTTTATTATTTATTTGTTTTTATGTATTGGGTATCATGCATTCTAGGCAAGCACAATGCTCCTTTAAAACAAATTTTAAGATGGTGTTCTTGGTAAGTTGACCAGTTGTCTCTGAGGTCACCCTATAGCCCAGCCAGTATTGAACCTATGACCTTCTAGCTTCAGCCTCCAGAGAAGTGGAATTGCCATTTTGTGCATTTGCACCTGGGCATGGTAAATTTTATGATACCTGTGGAGTGTCTCCAGAACCAAGGGCATTGTGTAGGGGTGGCAAGTAACAGTGATCCATTGTTCTTTACTGTCAACCTAAATTGTCTCTAAATAGATTATTCTACTGATGCAAAATAATAGACAAAAGAACCTTTGCTAACCACCCTCCATTGTTATAAAGTTTCTCTGAAGCTTGTTGGGCTTCTGTAACTGAAGGAGTGAGAAAGCCATGCTTCTGTATAGAAGGGATGTCGCCACTAACTTATTTCTGCAGTTAAACCCAAAAAGGTCACATCATCCCCTAAAATCAAACTCAATTATAGGACCTCCCCCACTCACCAAGGTCATCCTAGAGAAACAGATTATTTGATCCACCTTGTCTAATGTTTGCACTGAAGACCCAGCAGGGACCTCTAGTTTGACCAAGTGGCTTAAGCCAGTGGCAGCCCAGGGGATTAGCAATACCCCCATCTTACTAGGCAAACATCGTGTTAGGAGATGGTGGTTTCTGACTCTGTTGTAGACTCTGTTGTAAGTTAGAAATTAGATGATGAAATAAAGCAATCAGTAGAAATGATATTTTAAGAGTCAGTGTCTTGAGGATGAATGATTGACAAGGAGTTTCATCTCAGGGACAAATACAAGTGTAGAAACAGGCTGTTGATTTTGCTTATGTGGCCTCCTGTTGACTCCCTGTTACTCTGTGATGTACCATGCTCACCTATACATATTTATGACATTTTCGAGAGATGGGGCACAAATGAGCAATTTTATTTTCCCTGAAGAGTAATTTCAACTTCAAAATTGTAATGTGAACCCACCCTTAAATCACTTGTATTTCCCTTTAAAACCATCTGAGTTCAACAGTTTTTCTTACGGTGCATATTTAATAGCACCCAGGGTGTTGGATGGGGATGTTCAAGATATTTTCTTGCTGGGAAGAATTTCCACGGGGCTGTATGGGCTGCCTGGTGAGTTCACAGCCTGTACACACTTTCCTGCCCAACCCCGACACTTTTGTTCCATGCTGTAGAACTCTGAGCAGACAGAACTTTCTTTTTTCCTGAAGGAACTCATAACTGCCAAGCTCAATAACTCCTTGACAAAAAAAGGTGAGCTTTGAAAACCTCCATGTGGCCTTGGATCCAGCACCAGCATCTGCCAGCAAATATCAGAATTCTGGCTTTATTATGTTTTTAAGTTTTTAATAGCAAACATTTATTATACTTAATAAGTTTCGTCATAGCATTTTTACATGCATAATGCATTTAAAAATTCACATTCACCCCATTACTCCATCATCCCCTCACCATTCCCTTCCATCTTTCCTTTTCCTGACTAGTCCCTCTTCTACTTTTATGCCCTTTTTTTTTTAGATGACCCAATGAGTTTCTTAGAATCCCTTGCAGGAGCATAGACATAGGTGGGTGGGTTTTGGCTAAAGTTTAATCATCAATATGTCCCAAGAAGGTTGGTCTTCAGGGGAAGCAGTCTTGCAGTCGTGACTGTGAAAGTGGCCAGTGGAAAGCATGGTGGTGTCATCAGCCTTGTGGAGATAAGGTGTTCATGGCCATTCTTCTCAAAGTAGAATGTAGTCCTAGCTATGTCTTGTGAGCCACCCATTTGGATATGATAGTATTGGGACTTCTCAAGTCACCCATGTGAACCGCTCTCAGGTTCAGCTCTAGGAGATGCACAGGGCAGGCTTCTGTAGGCAAATATGTGGCTCACTGTCATCTGCCTTGTGTTGGTCATTGTTGGAAGGAAAGTCAGCTCTGTGGGGCAGTGAGAATGAGGATGGGCACACACAGAACAAAGAGGCCATGGTTTGTGACATGAACCAAGGCTGACTTTATAAGTTCTCTCTTTTGCCTGATTTTTGTCTTCCCCAAGAAAGAATTTCAACTGAAAAGTACCAATGAGCTTGTAGTTCTTCACCTGTGCGTGGAGCCTTTTGAATTCCCTTATCTTGACATACTGGTTGGTGTGGTCTTTGCAGGTCTTGTGTAGGCAGACATACCGTTGATAATTCATGGCAGTAATATCCTTTTCTGTCTGGAAAAAGCTGTCATGTGGCAGGCAACTTAGGCTTTCAGGCTCTTGAAAAGCTTTCCCCTCTGCCCCACCCCTTTTATGATGGTCCCTGAGCCTCAGGTGTCAGATTGGGTTACAGATGTCCTATTTGGGGCTGGGCACCCTATGGTCACTTATTCTCTGCCATTTGACCACTTATGGATCTCTCTCATACAAATACACAGTATAGTACTCATTATAAAATCCCCCCAAACAAAAACCAAATACTGATAAGCCATGTGTCCTGGCTCATGGGGAAACACAGGCAGGTGGATCACCATGGACTCTAGCCTAGTCTGGCCTACAGAATGAGTTCAGAACTGTCTGGGAGAGACAGAGACAGAGACAGACAGAGAGAGAGAGCCTTTATTAACAAACAAAATCAAAGAAATTTAAACAAATTTACCTATATAAAGTCAATCCACCAAATAGTACTTTTTCCTGGTTTTTAAGGATTTTTTTTAAGGAAATCTGCTATAATTCTGATAAAATTGAACACACACATACATGAGTCTGTATAGTTTTGCTCTTTTCAACAATCTTATCTCTAATGAATGGCTTTGTTTTAGATATATTAAAAGAGTTGGCTTGAGATGAGTGTTACCTAGTCAGGGCTCCTGTGGACAGGAGAAAATAATGGGCCATGTTCACCAGATATATGCCACACAAAAGACTGGTGACAAATTCTGCATGCGGAAAATTAACATGCAGTTATGGGAATGACAAGTTATTAGCAAGACTATGCCAACTGTGGTCATCTGAGAAGCTTGTGGACAGTCATCTAAAAGGGCACACCCTGATCTAAGCTGCAACCTGGCGGCATTCAGATCCTCACCATGCATTCAGTGGCAGGGCCCCAGACCCAGAATTAAGTGTGGACCGTGAGACCGTCTTCAGCATGTGGGGTGCTCCATAAGGACTGTGTGTACTTCTACTCTTTCTCCTCTGAGTTAACACCAGCATTGTGACAACGTGTTGCAGGAAGAGCCAGGCTGTTTGTTTGACCTGGCCGCCCAGCTAGCTTAGCCCCGAAATAGCCACACAAAACTGTATTAATTAAAACACTGCTTGGTCCATTAGCTCTAGCTTCTTATTAAATAATTCTTATATTAATTTAACCCATTTCTATTAATCTATATATTGCTATGTGGGAATGGCTTACTGGGTAAAATTCCCAGCATCTGTCTCCAGCGGATCCATGGCGTCTCTGATTCTTTCCTCCTCCCAGCATTCAGTTCTGTCTTCCCCTCCTACCTAAGTTCTGCCCTATCAACAGGCCAAGGCAGTTTCTTTATTCATTGACCAAGAAAAGCAACACACAGAGGGGACTCCCACATCAACAACGTGTTCACTCCCCCTGTGCACTGGCATCACAGACAGCCTGCCTATTATAACATGTACGTCTCTACCCATGGGCAGCCACTCAATATACCCTCCTTAAACCTCCATCTTGACAGAGTGACGAGTGTTTATTGCTTCCTACTGTATGCCAAATACGAATGGCTTTTTGGGTTACTTGTTTTGATTTCAAGTCGTAAGAATCATGAAGGCTGATTTTGATTGTCAGCTTGACTGGATTTTGAGCGGCCTAGGAGACATGGTTGTTGGTCTGTTTGTTAGACCAGCTCCAGATAGCTTTAACTGAAGAGTCACCTGAAAGTGGGCAGCACCACTCTGCAGGCTGGGGTTCCAGAATAAATAAAAATGAAAAGGCAAGCTGAGCACCAGCGTGTAGCTTCCTCTGCTTCTTGGATACAGCTGCACTGTGACCAGCTGCTTTATACTGCAGCCACCATGTCTTCCTCACCCGCGACAGACTCTACTCGCAAACTGTGAGCAAAAACAAACTTCCTTCCTGAAGGTGCTTTTGTCAATGACTTTTCGTTATGAGAAAAGCAACTGATACAAATGTCTCTTAAGAAAATTATTAATGCTTGTTTCACAAGTGATAAGTCCCAACAAGTTTAAGTACCTTGCCCAGGGTTATGCTTACATTTATCAGGGTCAGTCATTATCTAGGTGAGGTGACCACCCTCCCAAACTCTTGACCCCCACAGTGCAGATCGGTGTTATGCTGTAAAGAAGATGAACAAGTCGCCTTCTGGGGCCTCCTGGTTCTGCAGACATCCCCAACTCCATTATACAGTGTCATTGTTCCAGATCTGGTACTTTTTAATATTATGCTTTAATGAAAGAGACCCCCTTTGGCTTTTGGAGATAGGGTCTTTTCTATTCATTACACCTAATATAATTATATTAACAAATTTCTGAGGAAGTATCAAGCTTAAGCTTGGAACCAAAAATGCTTTTAGTCTTCATTTGAAGTACAGTTCAGGACCAGTTTGGTCAAATGAAACATTTAATTGGTCAGATACTTTGTTTTGTGCACCTCATGGCCTCTCTGAATCTCCAAGGCATTAGTTAATCCCATGTTTATGAATTGCCTGTGACGAACTTTTGTCAACTCCTTTGCCGTCTAGGAATGGCAATTAATAAGGCTGAGGTATGTGTTTTTCTTTTTTAATACCGTGTTGTGAGGGTGCACAAGTAAGTACACTTGTGTGTACTGAGGCCAGAGGACAATCTCAGGAGTCATCTTCAGGAACTTTTTCCACCTCCCTTAAGGTTTTTTATTGGCTTGAACTTTACTGAGTGGCATTCTCCCATCTCTGCCTCCCCGGAGCTGGGGTTACAGCATGCATCACTATACGTTTTTACCTGGGTTCTGGGGATAAAATGCATATCCTTATACTAGCAAGGCAAGCACTCTATCAACTGAGCCGTTTCTCCAGTATCTGAGGTCTGTGTTTTCATGGGCAAAACATTCTATGAGGGCCCCAGAAAACCCATTTGTGCTCAAAGGTGATTTCTACAACTGTGAGGAAGGAAGTAGCCCAGGGAAAGTAGGCAGAGATGCTCTAAGAGAAGATGGCAGAGAAGATGGTCATGAAAGGCCTCTGCAGGCTTCCAGGGGGTGTGATGTTTTAGCTAAGGCATGAGAGAGCACAGACTCACAGAAGAAATAGCAGGCCAAGCGTGCATAGGCAGGAGGGCGTTCTGTACATGTGAGGAAGGGAAGAAAGGTTGTTTAGGGGAACAGTCCAGATGGAGGAGGGGGACATTTTATACTGAAATGGGGCACACAGGCAGGGTGACATCAAGCTGAGCCTTGTAACTATGCAAGGCTTGTGTGCCTTTGAATTTTATTTAAATCACAGCAGGAATCCATCTTACAAAGCCAATGACTTGACCTTCCCTGCCAGCGTGTGGCCACTTCTTCTGATTAAAAATGTTAAAGTACACAAGCCCATGAGGCTTTCTGATGATTGACAGACAGCTACCTAAGGGGGCTTTCCCATCACTCCACATAGATGGCATCCATTCTTGAACTCCTGGGGGGGAACTATTGCATTTTTCAGGGTAATCTTCCTCCTGGAAAAAACATAATAAAAAAAAGTGTACTTAGTTCGGAAACACAGACCCTCCTTCACACGTAGCCTGTGTCCCCTTCCGAACACTACCAGGCAGCTAACGCCCAGGTAGTTGCTGTCTCACAGGGTCTGTGTGAGGTCTTGTCTCTTTGCTGTGTGTTTCCAGAACAGACCACATGATTCCTCCAAGCTTACACATTGAGGACTGCCTAGTTAACCTTTACAAAGTTGAGACATTGTTTCCAAATATCCTGGGTCTTCAGGAATGCAGTTCCTTCCCCAGAGACAGGTCCAGGGAACCTGCATCAGTTAGCTTCCTTCTCTGGTTTCTCAGCATTCTCACTGAGGGAGATAGGTGGCTTCAGGAGGTGGCAAGCCCTCCATGCTCAGTGGACAGAAATAGAGAGAGACAGACACAATTTTCAAGTTGAGAAAAACAACCCTTACTTAGCCCAGGCAGATCTGTAGGCAGTCCTCCAACCTCTCTAGGTCCTATTATCTAAGGATGGTCATTGATCCAAGAGGCAGAAGGCAGCTAGGCAGCTACATCTACTTTCTAGATGCATGGACCACTTGTCAACACCCTGGGTACCATCCATTCTCACCTCTCTTCTGAATAGAGGGTGGTGTAGAGGTCTGGGTAGCCAGTTTCTTGAGGTATGGAAGAAAGTAGATTAACCCAAGCTCTTCTCTCAAACTGTGATAAGGTGTCCTTATACATAACACCCATACCCGTGGTCTCTTCCAGTAATTATTTATCCATGGTGCCCTCTCTCTCGCTCCCTCTGCTCCCTGGCTGCTAGTCACCACCGTAGCCATTTCCTTCTGCCTCTCTGAAGGAAAGATCCTGCCTGATTTTCAGAATCTCTGTGTCCATTGGCCTGTTACAAGGGAGGTAACTTGTGGATGGAATTTGCTCATGGTGGTGTCCCCAATACCAAGAACAATGCTTGAGTACAAGTGTCTAAGTGGGTAAAGATTGGGTTGTTCCCATTGCCGCTTCCTTCTGAAGGACCTTTACCGTGATCTGAATACATGTGTTCTCCATGGTTCATACTTCCAGTGTGCTGATGAGCGTGCATGCGGGCATGCATGTATGTGTGTGGATTGGGTCCCAGATAGCTGCCCTGCTGGCCCAACATGTGGATGTGGGGAAGAGGGTACCATCTTTCAGGAACAAACCCTCACAAGATACTAATTCCTTATTCTTAGACTCCAAGTACCAGTCTGTGAGGAATGCATTGCCTACCCATCCAGTTTATGGTATTCTGTCACATTACTTTTTAAGGAGTGGCAGTTTGTGGTATTCTGTCACATGACTTTTTAAGGGGTGGCATATAAACAGGAGTTTGGGGTTCCAAAGTGAGGAAATGATATAGACAAAGGCCCAGTCTGCCTAGGGTACCACCTGATCTGAATGATGGAGATGGTGTTGCCTAAACAAGATGGGTAGAATTAAGATACCATTCAACCAGTGATAAAAGGCAAATCTCACCATTTCATGATACATTTGATTTTTGATTCCGTGTATTTTTCTGATACTCCTCCTTCTCCAGCATCTATCAGTAGACCCTCAGGGAGGGGTGGAGTCTCAGGAACCCCTCCCCACTTTCCAGGATGAAATGCCGACATCCCACTCTATACAGGTCTTGTGCTGGGAACCACAGCTGCAGTGGGTTCATAAATGCAACCTCCATGCCTTGTTCAGAAGAGGCCTTTGCAGCGCACATCCCTGTTCTCATTTTTACATTTTGTTTTTCTGCCTTTCTTCGATGACCTAGAACCAGTTTCTTCATAAAGATGTCTAAACTACACCATCCAGACCCAACTTATCAGAGGGTGAAATTCTACAGTATATATTTTTCAAATGACTATTCAGAAGTTCAATAGTGAGACAGTTGCCCAGTGATTGTAGGCTTGGGATTCTAAGTTCTGCACCACACCAGGGACACACTGTAGCATCACATGTGGACAAAAATGACTTCTAAAATCTCCAGGCTGCATTTCCTTGCCTTGTGATGTCTTGAATCTTAGAAGCTGGGTGAATTTTTTTTCATTTTATTTAGGAAAAAAACATGAATTAAACATTAATTGGCTACCCAAGTCTCAAGATTGTATTTTGGAGGTAAGAGCTGCAGGGTAGATTGCTGACTTTTCATTGATTACCACCATGCAAAAGTGACTTGTTGATAGATTGCAATTCCATCGTGAATAATAGTTATTTCCATGGCCTTTGAAGATTGAGGAGACATACACAGCTGCAGGGCTGTGATGTGTCCTGTGGACCAGCAGACCCACCTTCCTTTTCCTTACAAATGCAAGACTCCAGTTCTGAGTTATTAGGTTAGAATATGCATGTCCTGAAAATTAGACCACCCGGCGGCAGTGGCTGATTGTCATTTCCTCTTCTTGAAGTTTATGGTTTCATTTTCTTTTCTCCATGAGCAAAGTTTTCTGTCCCTGTCCTTGGTCAACATAATTTTCTTTGTCCTTATGCAGTTATCTTGTGAGACACTTCCCTGAATGCAGAATAGCACCAACTGAGTAACATCCATAGAAAAGTAAGTCCTTTTGATTGTTTCTTCTGCCCATGGCATGGGGAAAGGAAATCTGGCCTCTTCAGGAGCTATCTGTACTGCAGATATTTAGACACGATCATATTTATCACCTTGTAATCATTCTTTTCTATCACTTTTTAGGAGCATGCAATAAAACAAAAATAGCAATGAGAATTTGCTGTTCTAGAAATGTCCATTCCATCTAATACAGTGCCAGAACTAATATCCTGTCACTAATAACTAAAATCATTTTATAATCTATTAACTTACCCAGCAACTAGTTTCCACCAACTTCACAGCTAAGAAAGTGATCAAATAGTGTCTGAGGACTATAGCAAAGCTTCCCTCATTTTGGTATACCTGCCTCTCTGATGTACCCACCAACTATATTTTAAACTTCCCTTCATTTGGTTTAAAACTTACTTTCTTATATAAAACTATACAACTTCATGAATGTACTTCCACATTGGAACACGGAATTTGTGGTAATCTAAATATGTGTTCCCAGGCCATGGTTACTCAAATTTAACTTGAGAAGAATAAACTATCTCTTATTTATTTTGTTGTGAGAGCTGTGTTCTGTGGGCCTGGAACCAGCAACTGGAAGCCCCCATGGGCTGGCTGGACAAGGCTTTTGCACGTGCACTGTCTCTGCCTTCCATGTAGCTACATTTCAGATTCTGCCTACTCTCAGTTTTGCAGATTTCTGTAGTACCAGCACCCATGCATCCAGTCAAATGGAAGCAGGTGAACACATGTTGAAGGAAGTACTAGACAGACAGGCAGTGGTACACGTGGTATACAGGAACAGCATTTTGCAATTGGCTGTTGGGAGCATGAAAATCCAGGATCGTTTAATGCCGGGGCTTTGATATTAGCCAAATCCAGAGACAGCTAAAGTCTCACAGAACCATGACAGGGATTTCCTAACCCAAATGCAAATAGATGTTTAACTTTCATCTCCAGCTCAGGCCCCAAGGCTCTGTGAGTGCATTGAAAGAGCAATCTGTCTCATAAATTGGAAAATCATAATTTAAAAAGAATATCCCACTGAATGTGTGGAAACTCGAATGGAGATACATGTTAAATAGAGAAATATTACCTGGAGGTCTTATTAGAATTTAGGCATGATTTCTTAAATGATAAATTACTTATTTTAAATAAAAGCTGTATCCTGGCTTGTCTGTAATACTGTCACTTAAAGACCAAATGCTATCATTATTTATTTATCTATTTAGAGTACTAGTCATTGAGCCCTGCTGCCTCAACATATTCATTCCTATCAAGCGCTCTACGTGGAGCTGTAGCCCTGACCCCTCTTATCTCTTTTCTTTAAGTGACTGATGTTCATAAAATTTGATGTGGCACTCAATGAATATAGAATATTCCAACATGAATGTGTGTGGATCACTCATTGCTCATATTTTGGTGGCGGGACTGGTGCCTCGTTTTTATTTGTGTTTCTTGATGTGGAAGGCTACATCATTTCTCTACTACTTATGTTATCAAACTCTGGTGGCTCAAGCTGCACCCCAAGTTAGGTCTGACTACTCATACTCAAGAAAACAATTTAAAGAGTCAAAAATTACAAAAGGAAAGCATAAAAAAGAGATTTATTCAATGTTGCCCACATTGAGAAGAGGGACTCTTTGTCCCTCAAGTCTGTCATTGGGATCCTGAAGTGGGACCGAAGTTTAAATTATGGGCCAGGAATATGTGTACACATAAGCTGTACTGGTGAAGGTGTGGTATTGCCTGTCACTGACCGTCATTGTCTGGGCTTCATCTTCATCCTATAAGGTATTCTGCCAAACCCTTAGAACCCTGTGAATTGTCCTCTTTCAGATAGACAAACCGCCCCTCTGCCAGGTGCCCTTTCCTCTCCTCCTAGCATGAGATTCCTGAGGAAGTTTCCATTTCTTTGGGGTTCATTATTTCAACTATATGTATGAGAGAGAGAGAGAGAGAGAGAGAGAGAGAGAGAGAGAGAGAGAGGAGTGTCATTGCAGAATATCTTTATTTCTGCCATCCACACTGAGGACCTAACATTCCTCTGTGGCTATATGCAATTGTTAGGTACAGGGATTTACTTCCAAAACTGACTGAGTCCTGCATACCTATGGACTAGGCAAGGTGATGTTCTGGGATTTCTTTGCAAAGTTTGGTTTCAAGCATGGACCTTCATCTAAGTCCCTGCTTGCCTCCTGGGGAGGCCCACAGCTGCACTGTCAGAGACGCCAGGTCAGTCTAAGGGTCTGCAGCTATCAGCATCATCAGGTGTTAATCCCAAAGATGGGAGGAGAAAAACCACAGGCCTAAACCATCATGACCAAATTAATTAGAGCAAGCAATTAAAGCAAGCTTTTTCATTCATGTATACTGCTGCCTCACCCTAAGGTGGGGTTCAAGAGGTCATCCTTGGGTGTGAAGAAGAAAGGCTGTTATAGCTCAGGGTAGAAGCTTTCCAAATGGGGGATTCGAAAGGCAAAATAGGCAGAGTTACAGGGTAGGACAAGCATGTTAGTCTTCATGTCCTTTTAAACAAAGACATGGTTAAAATAAGGTGGGCATAACAAGGTAGTCATAGTCATAGTAAGGCAGTCATAAGTGGTCGTATAACCTTTTGGAACAAAGGTAGGGGTTGCAAGATGGTTATAAACAACTTTTTGAGACAAAGACGTGATTGCCATTCCTTGAACAGGCAGTACAGAACCATTTGTAGTTAAGGTTACAGGCAGGGCATAGCCCAGCCCTTGAGACACAGGTTTAATCATAAACAGGAATGAACTTAGTTTGTCTTTACTACAAGACGTTTTTTAAGCCTAAGGTGTAGGCTGACTGGTTCTTTACAGGAAGCTCTGCCCCAGGCCCTGCATGAGATCTTCAGAGTCAGAACTGCTTTCCAACAAACCCTCCTGAGTCCAAAGAAAAGACTGATTCCAGTCAGAATTGAACAAATTTTAATCAAAGAAAGGAAAGGTTCTAGAAACAGGGAGCATCCCAGTGGGAAGATGGTTTGGTATGCAGCAAGGAAGCCCTTTCTGCACCTGCAGTACTGGAAATGAAAAGCAGAGATTGGCTGGTGAGTGAAACACCAGGCTTGCCTTATTTGGACATGATTTTGGAGTCTTTAGGTTTGGAATGGCTGAGTGATGGGCTGCTCTGATTGGCTGATGTTTAGTTGCTTGGTTACCAATGTATTCAAGTGACAGCTGCCTGTACAACAAGCTAGGTTGCAGTTTAGAACACCCAAAGGCCTCTTGGAGAGAAACATTCGATTGTCAAGTACGGAGGCCTGTTTAGGACAAATACATTTGCATTTAATAAGTGATTTTTCTGCAGAGAAGCAGGAGCTTTGAGCTAATGTGTCTCTGACCTTCAGCGTAATCACAGGGGCTGATGTACCCCAGTA
Source organism: Ellobius talpinus (assembly GCA_001685095.1). Classification (NCBI taxonomy): domain Eukaryota; kingdom Metazoa; phylum Chordata; class Mammalia; order Rodentia; family Cricetidae; genus Ellobius; species Ellobius talpinus. The sequence goes on along the minus strand of LOJH01019556.1, from coordinate 6,736 downwards.
CACCCACACAGGGCCGCTACTCTTATTTGGCTGTAATTCCGGGTCACTGAGCATCCATCAGTCTGGCCATTTCATTTCATCAGCTGGTTCTATAAGAGGCCCTGGAGGTCTTTTCCCTTGTGAAACAGCCCACATCTCTCACTATAATACGGATTGCTGAAAACAGGGACACAGCACAACTTGACAGACCTGATAAGCTGTGGAAGGTTTCCCTCTGCCTCCTATTAGCCTGTCCTGGTTCTGATGGGATCCAATGCCTCTTATTACCTCCCGAACCATTCTGTGTTCTCCCCACTGTGGTTCATCAGACTCTCCAGCATGGATATTCAACAATTCTGTCTACACAGCTCTTGACCCTAGTGCTTCCTTTGGTCTTTGGTCCCAAGAACTTGGGCAAAGGGCAGAGCTCCTTGGGAGCATCCAGTGATTGGCTGTATGGAGAGCCTTTTAGTCCCATTCAGGGATGGGCATGGACGTGTCCTCTCCCACCCCACAGGGCATCATCTGCTCCACTTCTTCTCTCTTGTCCTTTCTGTTTGCATAGGTAGGTGTGTGTCTGCCGCTGCTCACACTTCTGAGCCCTTGTGGGTTCTTGTGGCTGCACCTCAAACTTTCAGTTTCTGTATATTATCAATTTATTTGTATTTTTAGATGCCACAAGCTCCTATCAGATTATTGTAAAAATGTTATTTTACACACATCTCTCTCTGTGTGTGCATAAGTAAACATCAGAGGACAATTTGTGGTGCCAGTCCTTCCACTACCTGGTCCCCTAGATGTAAATTGTGTCCTTAGGATCTGCAACAGTTGCCTTCACCCTCTGAGCCGTCTTACTGGCCCTTCATCTCTTGCAGACAGAGTTGAGACTCATGTTGTTCATTCTTAGACCTGATCCAGGGACTCTAGGACCAGGCAATGATGGCTTTAAACCTGAAGCTACTTGTGCTTGATCTGAGTTAACTAAGTTTTGTAAGAATGCGGGGAGACCTAACTCCAGCCCCAAAGCTCATGGGGCTCCATTTATTACAGATGTTGCCACAGTGGGTCTGGAAGGTGGCTCACTCCTAGAAGGTTAGGATCAATTTGGAGAGCTGGTGGAAGATTGAGTCTTCCTATAGTTTGCATTGTACTAAGTGATTTTTCCACTGAATGAATAACATAATGGCTCAGGGTCAAGCCCTTGTCCTGAAAGCATGAGGGTGCTGATTGTGGATCTCTCTCTCTCACACACATTAAAAAATTGGGTGCTGTGGCTCAGATCTGCAATCCTGCCTGCAATTCTGTGCTAGAAGGTGGAATCAGGTGATCCTTAAGGCCTGTTGGCAGCCAGTCTAGCCCAGTCTGTAATCTTTGGGTTCTGTGAGACCCTGTCTCAAGAAAACAAGGTAGAGAGTGATAGAGGCAGAGACCTTTGATTTTCATACGTGTGCATGTACATGTGTGCATGTGGATACACAAGAAGAAAATGAACTCTGCCCCCATATGGCACTCATACATAAAACAAAACAAAAGATCTTGGCATATTTTACTACCTCACCATCTTGGTTATTTGCTCTTCAGGCACTTTACTTTTAGGCTTGCAGCAAGGTGATTGGAGATCTTACACACCCTTATCCCTGCACACTAATGCACAGCTTCTCCAGCCCTCAACACTCCAGTCTAGCACTGCACTTGTTCTTGTTAGGGGCTGTGAACCCACACCGACACATTGTAATTTCAATAGCTGTCATTTGCACTGGACTTCCTCTTGGTGCTATACATTCTGTGGGTTTAGATATACTGACATGTGTCCATCACGATCCTGTCGAATAGAGTTGTTGTAGTGTCTTCTAGGGTTTGATATAGCTTCAGTGTGTCTTGCAAGGGGTGGTGGTTTGGAATCTGGTCTTAGTATGGCAATGTTGGAAAATGTTGTGGCCTAGTGGTGTGTTGCTAACTCATAGTATATGCTGCCCTCAAAAAATCAAGGTAGCTCTTGTGAAGTCTTACAGTAGATAGTTCCATAAGAAGTTATTCTTTAAAAGATATGTCAAAATTTAGGACTGAAAAGATATCTCGGTGGTTAAGAACACTTGCTACTCTTCCAAAGTACTAGGGTTCAATTCCCAGCACCCACATGGTAGCTTACAACTGCTCGTAACTCCAGTTCCGGGGAGATGCAGTGTTTTTTTGTGGTTCTAAGGATACTACACTCATACACTTCCCAGCATACACATAATTAAGTAACAGTAATAAAATAAGGCTGAAACAGAGGAAAATAAAAGACTGAAAGTCACAGGGAAACTTTGATACTGGTGATTTTGGGGGTATGTGTTTGGACAATAATCATTCTCATTATTTATAAAAATATCATCATCAGTAGTGGTGTGTGTGTAAATATCATCATCATCAGTAGTGTGTGTAAATATCATCATCATCATCATTAGTAGTGTGTGTGTATAAATATCATCATCATCATTAGTTGTGTGTGTAAATATCATCATCATCATCAGTAGTGTGTGTAAATATCATCATCATCATCATCATTAGTAGTGTGTGTGTGTGTGTGTGTGTAAAATCATCATCGGTAGTTGTGTGTGTTGTGTGCATGCGTGTGTGTGCGGGTCACACAAAGTTGTTCTCAGTTGCTCCAGGAGTGAGTATGGGGATCAGGGCTACAGCAGAAACAAAGAGGACAGTGCGTACAAGGCTGCTATGCCCGCTTCGCTTCAGTCTTTCACACGATCTCTACTCTTGACAACTTGGCATCTGACTTTCCTTTTGGGAGTCATGTCTCTCCTTTTTATCCCGTGAACTTTAGGGATAAAACTCAGGTCCTCAGGGTTAGTGGCAAGCTCCTTTCATCTGCTGCTCCATCTCCTTGGCCCCATCCTCACTGTTTTAACACAACCGTGAGGAATGGCCCATCTTGTATTTACTGCTGTCATCTGACATCGCTATGTATGAGGTTTGTGAATGTGTTACTTTGTGTGGCTTTGTTAGAACTCCACCCCCACCCCGATTGCAGTATAAGGGTTGTGAAGCTGCTTCACCTGGGCTTGTGTAAATCCTGGGCCTTAGTTTCCTAATCCTAAACCATAGCATGACTTCTCTGAAGTAATCACTGTGTGGCTCCACCATATTTCTCTCTTTGCTAATCTCACCAACATATGGGGTGAGGGAATTAAGAAATAAGCAGATCAAATAAATTGCATTTTACAGTATCCTTAGGTCATAATCTTTTATTCTAGTAGTGCAAGTGGATTGGAATGAGTTCTTGTTTGTTTAAAGAGAAAACAAAATGTTTCTTCGTGATAGGAAGGTGTTGGAAGGAGAATCAGGATGGATTAACGCTGGCTGTGAATAACCCAATTTGAGATGTTTTCGGTGAGCTTTGGTGTACCCTGGGAAGATTGGGTGCCTCATACACTCCCTAGTGTCAGGAAAGCCAGATGCCAGGCTGTTGAAGAGACGTAATTGTGTGGGAGCCTGGGTGTGCTGTTTTTCTGGGCCTTTTAGAAAAAAACAAAAACAAAAACAAAAATGATGGAATGTTTACCTCATGAGCTACAGGGAAGATTCCAAAAGACCCAGGGAAGACTTTGTGTCCACAGCCTGGCACCTACCTCATGACAGCTTTCAGTGATACTGACAGAACATGGCCTCTGGTGGTCTGGACTGAACGTGAGGCTTCCTACATCACCCTGTAGCTTGAGGACCCAGAGGGGCCTAAGGGCCCAGAGAACATAGAGTGTCCTGTGGGTACTAAGTCCAGAGGCACAAGAACCCAGAGGACCCAGAAGATCCAGGGAACCTGGAGGACCCTAAGGACCCAGAGAACCAAAAAGACCATGAGAACCTGATGCTTCCTCTTCCCCCACTGCTCTTCTCTTCCCTTTGTTCCTGTTAAACTTGCTGGCATTTGCATAACCTTCCCAGCTTCCTAAATTTAATATGCAGTGACTTAGTTCCCTCTCCTTATGGATATGACTCCAAACTATACATTTCTTTCCACTCCTCAAACGAGACAGCCCTCAGTGGGATTCTTGTACAAGTATTTTTCCTTTTTTCTTTTTGTGAGCCACTGCACTTTAACAGGGCTCCTTCTATGACCATGGATGAGGGGTTAATTACTTGAGCAAGGACAATTTACCTAAGTGGCTACACCACTGAGAAATAGACTCCCCCTCTCTCAGCAACCAGGAACTGCTTCTCCTAAGGGAGGGGTGGGGCCTCATGAGCTCCAGCCCTATCCACTATAGGTTGTTGACTGGCCTAATCCCATGTAGATCTTATGCAGGTGACCACAGTGTTGCTGCTCAAGAGTACAGTCTTGTCAAGACGTTTTTACCACCCTACTCCCATCCTCTAGATTTTACATTTTTTGACTTTCTCTTTTTTAATGTCCCAAGCATTGGAGAGGGTGGCATAGATGTCAAAATAAATAAACAAACAAATAAATAAGTAAGACAGAAATGCAGGATGGAGACTTTTGAGGAAGAAGCTTGGTGTGACTGAAAGAGAGGATAATGGACCAGGGAATATGATCAAAGTAATTCGTATTACTTACACACGAGTACACATAAAAGAATACATTTAAAAAAATGCTGTTGACATTCTGTAGGTCATGTATGCACATCTGCATTCCTTTCGATTTCTGTTGTAGTGGGTGCTCTATCTTTGATCCTCCCCAACTTCTCTGTCAACCTTTCGGGGATTTCTGGAATTCTCTTTATTTTAATGGTCTCTAATCTCCTTGAGTCTAGGAACTTTTATGGGTGTACCTGACTCTTAAACATTAAAGCTTAATTATGAGCACAGAACTTAACACTTTCTAAAATCCTAAACTATTTCTCTGAGAGCTTTATATTTAATTATGTGTGTACGTGTGTATATGCATATTTGAATGTAGGCATCTTCAGAAGCCAGAGGATGACTTCAGAATTCCCAGTGTGGGTGCCAAGTATCACACTCTGATGACCACTGAGCCCCCTCTCCACCCCCACTAAATTCTGAACTTCTTTTCCAAATCTCAAAGTTTTGACTAGAATTTTAATTTTTATCTCTTTTTGCATGCTCATGAATTTTTTATGGCTATTTAAGGAGGTGTGGGTATGCTGGTTGTCCTGAGTTGACCTTTACATACTGAGTAGATAAAGCAAATTACCATAATGTACCCCATATATGTGTATAATTAAAATAATACTTAAGAATAATACTCATATTGGTCCTTTTAAAAGTTTAGTTAAAGTTGATAGAGCTAGGGTTGCTCATGCAGTCATGGTCCTCCTCTCTTGCCATCTCAACTGTGGGGTAATCTGAATCATCTAGGTCCAGTGTGACCTGGTCCTGATTATCTCCGCACACTGTAGGGTAGCCTTCACACAGGGTAGCTAAGGGTGGGTTCCTGTGTCACTCACTCCTTCCCCAGTTCCTTCTGTGAGAAGCTTTTCTGTGTCTGGCAGTCTCTTATTCTCCGTTGTTTATGAGTGGTAATATAGCTGGGTATAGAAAAATATTGGCTTTCGTTTCGTCTTTTTTTTACAGACTACCTGACTTTGTTCAGAATCTCTGATACAGCCAAGACATGGATTTTTTTTTAAAAAAAAACATTGCTAGATCTGTACTATTTCTAGAATCTGAGGGTCCAGGTGGCTTCCCCTCTTTAAGTACTATCCCTCTCACTGTCTCCTTCCAAGCTGTAATCAGTAAGTAATACATTAAAGCACATTTCCTTTCTCCCTGTCTCTGTTTCTCTGTTTCTTTCTCTCTTCCTGCCTCCCTCCCTCTTTTCTCCTCTCTCCTTTCCATTCTTTGCTAAGTGAAAATGGCTAATGGATTTGTTGTTGTTGTTGTTGGTTGTTGTTGCTTTGATTCTTTTTAATTACTGGTCAGTTTGGGGGATTTTATTTATATTCATTGGTAGCTTTTGAATTTTCTGTTTGTAAAAATTGCCTGGCCTTTGTCTGAGTTATAGCTGGAATCTCTTCCTTTTCAATTTTTAGGAGGCTAGTATATATTCTAAATATTTTATTCTGATGATTTCAGGCATAGCAAATACCTTCTCCTATTGCATAAATGTGTGAACTTTGCCCAAGGTCTTATTGACTAAACAAGCTGGCCTTGATCTCACTACATAGGTCAAGCTGGACTCAGATCTAGGGAGATCCTCTTACCTGAACTGCCCAAGTGCTCTGACTATAAGTGTGTACCACCGTCTCATAGTTTTTCTGAAGTGAATTTTGACCTGCAATTATATATGTACAAAGGATTAATTTTCAGCTAAATGTGTTTTTTTCCCATTTGTCTGTACTTATGGCAATACCACCCAAAAAGCACCATGAAGGGTGTTTCAATTCCTGTCACCCAAGCCTGTTTCTTTGCTCCTTCTTCCAGTGAGATTTTCCTCCACCACCAGCACATAGCAGTCCCTGTCCCATATGTCCACATGGATTGCCTTGGTCCACCTGCCATATAAATAGAATCAAGTTCATGTGTATTCTTTGGCTTCTTGTCCTCAAGATACTACCACTGAAAATTACACATGTTGTTGTTGGTTTTGGAAAGAATTTTTCCTTTATTCTATAAACCCCATCCTTTAGTTCTCAGACTGTTGAGCTCTTTCCAGTGTTTGATTAATATGAGAAAGGTTAGCAGGAATATTATTATGGAAGTCTTTTTGTGAACATATGTGAGTATTTCTCTTGGGTAAATGCTAGACTGAAATTGCATGTTTAACTTCATAAGGAAAATCAAA
>LOJH01019555.1:343-21171 GCA_001685095.1 Ellobius talpinus | reverse complement strand
AAAAAAAAACAAAAAAAATAAATATAAAAAAGTGAAAGAAAATTGTTTAAACTGTGATTTTTCTCTTAAATGGCCTGGTATACACATGCTCACAGGGAAAGAGGAATTGCTGGTTCAGACCTCACCAAGCCTTGTGGTTGGATGTGAACTAAGCATGATGAAGCTATCCAGCCAATCTCCCACTGCTGTGGGGTTTGGTGGGGTTTGGGGGCTGGGTTGGTTTGATTCTCCTGAGGTGCAGGACTAAGGGCCTTTTCCAAGGCCCTAGCAGCCATTGATGATTACTTGCCTCCCCTGAATCCCCAAAGTGAGGGATGTGTATGTTGCTTCTACAATAAAAATCTATATTTTTTTTGAGAATTCTCTGCTACCCCCTTAAACTACCAGGAAAACCCTGCTGTGTGGTGAAACCACACTTGAAAATCACTGCCTTACGAAAATCAGATTAACTGCTGAAGAGAGCGGGACGTAGGCACGTTCGGATAAAAATGATGTTCTTTAAGCTAATGGCTGGACCAAAGCTGCTTTTCCAACAAAAGCATTCTGTTGTCTGCCTTTTACGCAAAATTTCTTGAAAAATAGCTCTAGGGCCCTTGTCTGGAAAACACTGTAAGTAATAGCCAAATAAGGACTTAGGTTTTAACTAGTAGAAATTTGGGCAAAGGTGAAACGCTTGGATAACATCACCACTACCCATGCTTGAAACAGCAGATAGCATCTCCATTCATGAAACTTTCCTAGCCTTCTCATGGAGAATATTTCCAAAAAATTTATACATGTGTATATATTGTATATATACACATACATACACGCATACACATGCATACATACATACATACATACATACATATATAATTTGGAAAGGACCCAACATATATATACACATATAGACATATATATATCTACACACACAAATTTGGGGTTCTTTCCAAATAATTACAAAATATGTTTTTAATTAATTATTCATAAACTATAAAACAAAAGAGACAAGATTTATGAAGTCTGGGACAAATTAAGTGTGCCTGTCCATATTCAGGTGAGGGCTGGGTTTCCCACAATTGAAAGGAAACAATGATGCGGCTCATTCAAAAGAATGGACAAATTAAAATGATTTATTCTTGACTAAACAGCATTGTTTGCTTCTCCCAAGTTTGGTTTAATTAGGTAAATATGCAGTAAAGTGAGATTGCACTCAAATTGCTCACGGAGTGGAGTGGGTGAGGCTGTGCAGTTTAATAGCTAAGAGGGTGTGGGCTCTGTTAGGATTGAAAAAGCTTGATTTGAACCCCAGCTGAGCTTCTGGGTTTTTTGTATTATTTCGGTGGTTTAGACCCTTATTTGTGAATTAGCTTAGTGATCATGTCTGCACAGTAATGTTTGCATATAAATACAGGGTCATGGGGAGATGACCTCATTGATAAAACGCTGGCCACACAAATATGAGGACCTAAGCTCAGATGTCCAGCACCCACATAAGTAAATAAAAGTTAAGTCTGGTGGTGTTCTCCAGCAATCCTAGCACTGGGAAGGTTGAAACATGAGAACTCCCTTGTGCTCAATGTCCTGCTAGCCTGGTTAAGGTTCATTGAGAGACCCTGTTTCAAAAAAGAAAGTGGAGAAAGGTAGAACACAATAAATACCAAGTTCTGGCATTTATAAAAGAACACTCATGTGAACACAGGCATATATTACATACACACATCCTCTTCAAGGAGTATCTAGTATAGAATGAGCATCCTGTAAATAGTCCCTATAACAAAGATTCACATTTAGTAGATACCAGTTATATGCCAGGATTTTTGCATTATATTTTACTTAATTCTTGCAATTATCCTAAGAAAACCACTATTTTACAGCTAGGACCATAAAGGTCAAAGGTCATTATCATTCAACAGTGGTATACTTGGGATCTAAATCTATGTCTATGAGGTACCAGAGTCTCCTATTTTGACTTTATGCCTCATTAAGTTTCAAAGAAGAACTGATATGATATTTAAATCAATTATGACTACTACTAGGGAAAGTAATGGGTCCCTAAGTGCTCCAAATTCTCATTCTAGTTAACAGAAAATCTGCCCTTGGCTCCACTCAGAACATACACTGTGACAACACATGAAGCCTACCATGTCATGGAGTTCTTAGGGAGGCAGGACCGCAGGGGGTGGAATTCCTGAGTTCTTTCTCATCTATATACCTGTGTTCCTTTAATGTGAGGGCATGTCAATTAAAGTCCTTAGTAATTTTTTTGTTGTACAAATAGCATATTCAAAATTATTCCAACCTAAACTTTCACCACAGTTTACCACACTAAGCTCATACCATTATAAATTATAATGACATAATTGTTATAACCCTATATTTAAAAGCACAGTAGACTGCTGTAGAGTGAAGCATTCGAGAAGTTCCGCCTTCTAGGCTAGCTTGTAGAGATTTCTTCCTTCTCTCCTTCCTTCCATCTTTTCTTTAATCCTTTCTTCCTTTCTTTCATATATATTTTATTTTAGGGATATTTTCCCTGCATGTGTGTCTATGCCTTTGGAAGCCAGAGAGCAAGCGCATCAGCTTTCCAAGAACTAGAGTTGCAGGCAGTTGTGAGTCACTGTGAGGGTGGTGGGAATTGAAGCCTGGTTCTCTAGAAGAGCGGCCAGTGCTCTTAACAGCTAAACCACCACTCCAGCCTTTCCTCCTTTTCTGACAGTTTATAGCTCTGTGTAATCTAGTGAGTTTATATTCACCCTAACACCCTATGTCATCCATTCTTTTCCCTCTGAACCCCTTCTTCTTCCCAGATATTTCCCCAGTGGCTACACCATGACACCAGGAAGTATCATTTTGAAAAGGAATGATATATACAATCCTTCCACCAAAACAATAAATGTGAAATACCAAATTAATAATCAGAACAGTTAGTTTAATGGCTGTTAAAATGAGTGTCTAATAGTTAAACAGATAGTCAGCTACAAGTATGAGGAAGGGATTGAGTGTAAGTTAAAGTATTCTAAATAGAAAGAGTAAGAACAGCCTGGACAAAGAGAGTGATTTAAGATTTGTTAGGGTTTTAGACTCTTTATTGACTAAAAAAGAAGTAAAATGTACTTGGTACTTGGATAGGTATTATATAATGGAATTTAAATGCAGCAAATCTTTTTGCAAAATGGTTTGCAAATTTGAAAAGGATAATTTTGAAGTGTGTTCCTGTTCAATGTGAGTTTGTAAAGAAGTGGAAGGGAGCTAATGAGGAACTAATTGTTAAAATTTGTTCATTGGCTTTATATGAGCATACAATAAAATAAGGAAGTCAAAATTGATTGGATATTTCTTAGCATAATCAATTATGCATACCATTAATTAAGATCCACGTAACTAGGATCTGGAGAAATGGCTCAGGGGTTAAGAGCACTGACTGTTCTTCCAGAGGACCTGAGTTCAATTCCCAGCAACCACATGGTGGCACACAACCATCTGTCATGAGATCAGGTGCCCTCTTCTGGCCTGCAGGCATACATGGAGGCAGAATGTTGTATACATAATAAATAAATAAAATCTAAAAAAAGATCCACATCATCAAAGACATGTTCCTATTTTCAGGGTATTTAGAAGTCATTGAGCAAATGCATATGCTCATTTATCTTAGAGTTACATTTTAATATACAACTCAGTCTTGGTTCTTTTCAATGAAAAGATCAAGCATCTTGAATGTTCACAGATTAATCTAAGTATTAAATAGTATTCCATCACCTCCCTTAAACGAAAAGTTAACATCATATAGAACACTGTATCAACAACATTAAAGTGGCAAACTTACTGTATGTCTAAAGGACAAATGACAATATAATCTAAATTAGTGTTTCTTCCTTTCCTCCTGAATCATGGACTTAAAATGAGCTATCCAGGAGCAACAATTCCTCACTGCTAAAGGAAACTCTGTAATGACCTTTCTAAATGCTACTCAGATACCAGAAATGACCATGGCTTTTGATGGCCCCGAAAAGTATAATATTATCACATTTTACTATACTTGATTTTTTTCCAGTGTAAACAATAATCAAGCATTTTTGGCTTCAATTTACAGAATCCAATCCTACTATATCTGAATCATGTCATTCCCTAGCCAACTCAGCCACTGAAAAAGCCACTAGGCACAAGTGCAGGACACACGGGTACTCATCGGCACTATCTTTTCTTACTCAATGGGATCATCATAAGCACTCCAAGGCAGCAGATACTATAGCTTACAATCTGAAGTGGAAATAGTTAGCTATCAAAGAAAAATTATATAGCTTCCTTAAGAAGATACATATCAAACTCCTGAAAAGTTTCTTACAATCAAAAGGAAGAGATCTACAAACGCGCTCAAATGGTTCTATGTGCCACAAAACAGAAAACCTTTGGTCCACTTTTAGCAACTGTGTTCTTAACGACAGTTCATAAGAATAAGGACATATTTGCTGTCTTTCCTCATATAACAGTTCATTATGAAAATGAACATCATCTAATGTGTCTCCTAAGCCCAGAGGAAAATAATACAGTCATGATCCTTTGAAAACCCAACAACAGGAAGCACATTTTCTCGTCTCCCCATCTCTGCTCACGTACCATACATCCATCTACCAAGGAAATAGCTTTTAGGGTCTTTTTTAAATTAGTGGAATGCAATGTAAACTTGCCATGATCCATACAAATAACATTTGCCTCAGTCCTTCTGATTTTTAGGTCTGCTTCTCATGAGATAAAATATTTCACTACAAATACCTATATTTAGTGACTTAGAATTCTAGTTGGAATTCTTCAATATAAATAACAATCCCAGAAGACAGACATACTTACAAGGATATCATTTTCATACCTAACTATAATATTCCCCTGGAATCTATTGCTTCCAGGGCACCACTGACATAAGGCACTGGAAAGGCAGGGAAGTATTCTCATCCCTCAAGCTAATGCACTATGAACACATTTGTTTGGTCACTTAACTTCTCTCAACCTACATTTACCAGTCTAAGGCCCTATAGATTTTAAAACCTCAAAAATGCAGTTGTCTTCAGTATATGCATTCAATAAGTGATTGTATGACATCCAGATTACACCTCAAAACTCTCTTAAGAAACACGTTTGCCCCTCCCCCCAATGGTGCTTTGGTATACAAAAGCAAAAGCCTTAAATATTAGGTCTTTGTGTTTGGTTATAAGTTTCTTTAATGTGGGAATTCAAAAACCATTATCAAACAGTAATATAGTCCTTTCCACCAGTACCTGGTTCCTATATACCAATGCCTCTACTTTATGAGCTATATTCCATGTTTAGAAAATACAGGATGGCAGGGAAGACAATGCCACATTACACAGGTGCCTTACCAATATTATGAAATGGCCCTGAAACTTGTGAAAATCCCTTTCCTAACTAGGTACCAAAAAAATATGTTCTGACATCTGAGTCATAGCTTAGGAGACAGAGTGGGAGAGCAATGCCTAAGTTAATTTAGTATTGGGAATCCAAGTATTGTTTTACTTCTTATATAAATAGAAGTATTTATTATATATAGCTTATATAAATAGAAATATTTATTATATATAGCTTATATAAATACAAGTATTTATTATATATAGCTTATATAAATAGAAGTATTTATTATATATAGCTTATATAAATAGAAGTATTTATTATATATAGCTTATATAAATAGAAGTATTTATTATATATAGCTTATATAAATAGAAGTACTTATTATATATAGCTTATATAAATAGAAGCTTCAGAGAGAGGGATATTCACTGTTACATAATGACAGATTTTCAGAACATCAGGACTTAATTAACCTTTTAGGCTATTAGAGGAGACTGAACTTACATTTTTTAGAGTACGGCCCATGGTAGCTGTTTTCAGCTTACGTTGTACATACCCAAATAGCTTTTTCTATACTGAATAGTGGTCTAAGTGCATCCTTTGTGCTAGCTTCCTTTATTACTATGCTCAGTCTCCAAGCTAAGTCCATCCTCCTCTTTAATTGCTATCTACAGGTAGAAACTATAACCTTCACAGAGATTGTGAAACAGGGGCACCTGAGAGCGAGATTACAACAGTGTGGATTGCATCCTATACCATGCGTGAAGCCAGTGAAAGACTAGAGATGTATTGCATGAGAAGACATTGCTGTAGAAGGCATGTAAAGAAAAGTTAATGCCATAATAATTATGTTTTTCAATCTTCAGTGTAGCTAAGGATTACTTGGAGACCATGATAAAATGCGGAGTCAGATTTAGTGTGTCAGGTGGGAGACACAGAATTCTGAATTCCAAATCTTTCAAGTGGTTCATAGATTTCCCATGGACCAGAAGCATTACTCCATATCTATGCACCAGAATATGGTTTGATAGATAGCCAGAGAATACTTTGTAATGAGAACAGTAACTTGGAGCTAGGTGATGCTATTTCTTTGCATCCAACTATCTGTATAGTGTTTAATTATCTCCTAATATTTCTAATTACTAAATAAATTTTATTTAGCTCTGTTATTAATATTGATTATAAACTTGGCAGAATCTAAATCAAGACTCTAGGCATGCCTGTGAAGTATTATTTAGATTAGCGCATGGCAGTGAGGATTTTTCTGGATTTAGGTTTATTTGAGGTAGAAAGATTTATCCTAAGTAGCACCATTCTGGAGCCATAAAAAAGGAAAGCGGACTGAGCACTAGCATCCATTGCTCGCAGTTTCTTGACTGTGGACACAAAGACGCAAACGACCAGCTGTCTCAAGCTCAGGTTGCTATGACTCCCTTGCCATGATGGACTATATCCTTGATCTGTGAGCCAAAAAATCCCTTTATCCCTTAAATTGCATTGATTAGGGCATTTCATCACAGCATCAGGAATAATTATGAAGACAAAATAATTATGTAAAACAAATCACAAGCCCTTTGTTTTTAAAAAGTACATTTATTCTAAAAAATAGTCCAATTCTATTAGAGGTGGTATTCAATTTCAGTCAGCTGGGATTTACAGACTTCCTTCATTGCTGAAGACCAGTAAAATTCACCAGTCAAACTGTCTACCAACATACCAAGAAAGGGTGCTCCCACCATGGTCCTCATACTTGCTTACAGTCAGTCTCTGGAGAACTGTAAAATGAGCTAATGTTTTTATTTCTAGTACTTTAAAAGAAGTTATTCTGACCTGGAAATGCTCAAACGTTTGCTAAATTATGTGTAGCAATCTGACCTTCTGAAACTATTGTTATGTTTCTGTAGCATTAGAGACTGAAGGTTCAGGAGGCTTCTCATACACTAGGAAAATGCTGTGCTGCAGAGCTAGAGACCTAAAGTCTGCTTAACATTGATACTGTAAATCCCAACAAAATAAGTAGCTTTATACTAACCCTATAAGAATATTTATTTCGGTATGCCTGGTAACTATAATTTATAATCTTTAGGTATGTAAACCTGGATAAAGCCAACTGGTAAGTATTTAACCAATTACCAGAGAAAACCAAATACCCTTGTTATACCAAGAATGTAGTGTTCTCTCTGTATCGGTAGCAGTTGTTCAAGATCCTTGACATTAAGCATCTGGAAGATAGTCGCTGCTCAGTCAGGTCGAGGTAACGACTGGGAACAAATCGTTTTTGTATCATCTGTGTTTACTTTCAGCTAACAACAGGGAGACAGTGTGCCCAAGTCAACTAACACTAAGCTATCAACTGAAAATAGACACTATTTTCGAAATCCTACCAATCTATTCATCTTTAAAGTATCTACATAACATATATTTTATCTCCACTGTGAGGAAATTTAAAATTTCAAGAGAAATCTAAAGCTCTTATTCTGTACCATTCCTAAACTTGGCCCTCTGTTTAGGTTACTATAGGTTAGTAATCATGGTTACTATACAGAATTCTCCATTTCCATGGCAGGGGCCCTGATCCAAAGTAGGCTCAAATAAAAATGGAGCTAGTATACTAAGGGACTGAATTTTAAATTCTATCTGATGGTATTAATTTGAACTTAAAAGGGCTTTTGTGGCTAGTGGCTACATGATTGAACAGCGGCTGACAGGCTATGTGCCACCATGAATCCTTATGTACCTGTCACGAAATGTTTTTGGAGTCCTGGTGTTGTATGTCACCATCGTTTGCCAACTTTATTTTGTTCTGCAGCAAAGATCCCCTTTGCTATTTTTGGCTGATGCCTGCTAGTCCAAAGTGTGACCATGAGCCATTTCACTTTGGAAGGGCATTCTGATTTCCTAGTTTTCACTCTAACACAATAAACAGCCTTGTAAATCATTGATCATACATTGTAGGTAATTAAAAAAAATATAGACTGTTGGACCCAGATTGTTGAGTGCTGGGATAGCTGCATTCTTAAAATTTTTATCAAAGTGGCCAAGTTTCTGATGATCCTGCAGACACCCCCAGCAGCCGTATTTGAGTTCCCACATGTGTCCCCTCAAACAACCTTCCCCGTCATCCTGTCCTCACTGTAATGCCTTTTCGTCCCTCAAGAATATCTTCTATTTTTCCTTAGGGTAGAAGGAATTAAGAAACGCATCAGCAGCTACCATCAAAACCCAAGCCACATGTCCCTGTGCATCCAAGGCTTGTTCAATTTGGCTCTTTAGCAATTTCACTTGACCAAGCATTTCCCTGTGGTGTCTCTAGTGTGACAGTATCTGCACTTTGCAGGAGGCGCTGGAGAGGGAAAGCATTAACTCTTTTCTTCTGGAATGTTCTGGCACTATGCAGTAAGCCATGTTTCAAACCACTCTTGCTGTAATAAAGACAGATTTTGTTGTGAGCCTTTAGCCTTTGCATACACAGAAGTACACAAGATGTCGTGCCTGGCCAGAACTCCACCACTCATTTTGTGAGGTGCTTTCCTTGAGGATGATCAACCGTTTCTAGGTGATGCCTGAAATCTCGGGCTCACTGTATTGGCTTGAGTGAAGGCAGACATTTGCGTCATCGGCGGACGTTGTTTTACATGATTAAAGGACATTTTGACATTTGGCCAGGAATCTAGTCCTGACCGCCTCACTTGTCCTACAGCCTGAGACAGGCCAACAAATCTCTGGGACTCAGCTTCCTTCTCTGAAATAGCAAGGCAGGAAGGTGCCTGCAGTGCGACATGAGCCAAAGTTGCCACTGAAGGAAACGAGGTTCTCACAACTGCTGCTTGTCATTTGGGTTTGTTTCCATAAGAGAAAGCGGGGACACCAAAAATAGACAGTTTGTGACTCTGCTCTTTTGTCATTGGCCAGAGAAAATATTCATGGCATGTCTTAAAACTCTAGAAAATCATT
The DNA here is from genome assembly GCA_001685095.1 of Ellobius talpinus. Lineage (NCBI taxonomy): Eukaryota > Metazoa > Chordata > Mammalia > Rodentia > Cricetidae > Ellobius > Ellobius talpinus. Next base: position 11,874 of record LOJH01019555.1, on the reverse strand, counting down.
TCCTTAGTTTTTGTCCTCTTTACAACCTAATGGTTACTAAGATTAAATGGACATTATTTTGCACAGTAAACATATTTCTGTTACATTTTTAAGTCTATTCAGTGGGCAAAACAGAACACAGTCACTGATTTATAACGCATGGTGGTATCTATGGCATGAACAGTATCCACGTAATTTAAAGATGGCAACATGGTGCTGGCAGTGTGGAGCTGGGAAGTGCGACCTCATACTGCATTCTTACCCTGCTTCCACCAAGAGGCACAACTGGCAAACAGCCTCAAAATACAGACAGTAAAGTGTCATTAAATAATTAAAAAGTGACAAGTTTGGAGTTATTTTGTATAATCTTTGTTGAAAATAATTTATTGAGCTGAATGTTTATATAATTTAATTTAAAAATAATTCGTCGCTGTACCAGCTCACTCAATGTCAGAACATTTTGAAATAGGCCCCTGTGAAGTCAGTAGTAGTCAGTTCTAAAACACTGCTGCTTATTGGCCTTTACGCTGAAGAGCTGGCTCTTTTGTGGTTTTTCTTAAAGCTGTTGGCTAGATTGATTTTTAGATGTTGATTTATAGTTTCTTTTTTTTAAATCAGTATATGCATTGCTAATTTATTTCTTAGGTCTACATTCCATGTGTGAAGAGGGAATGGGCGGGTCTAAGATTATACTGAAGGACTTTCTGAGTATTCAATGCGTGTATGATTAAATAAGGAAGACCTCCAAATTGATTGCATATACCAGTGTCGATTTGGAGGTCTTCCTTATTTAATTATAGTGAGCTCTTAGATTCTGTAGCCATGTGCTGTTTTTATATGAAAACACTACAGAGAAGGGTTATCTTTCTACAGTTAGAGGACTTGAAAACTGAGAATCACACAGATTTGAAACTATAAAACTTATATCACCGCAGAGAACAAAGAAGCACATGTTTGAGATTTCCAAAACCAACTCTCAAGTTAAAACTCAAACAATCAATCAAAGTTTGCGGTGCTTTTTTTGGGGGGGACACATCTGTGCTTGTAAAATCAAAGTTCTTTAGGCATTTATGGATGAAGTACTGGAGGAAGGAAAGTCACGCGATATTCTAAGGTCCAACTTCCTCTCAGTTCTTTCAGGTTGATGTAAAAGAGCAAATAGGCAAATCATACAGGTCCCGGCGGCGGTAGGCTATAAGGAAGGGCAAGGCATAGAGCAGGCTGGAACACGAATTTAAAGACGCATATGGAAGGAACAAGAGCACTCATTCAATTAGCTTAACATTTGTTAAGATAATTAGCTTCAATATTAGTATTTTAAAACATCGTTGGGGTTAGGATTAATGTAAGAGTGTGGCAGCAGTATTTGGGGAACTCCCATTTTAAAAATGAATCTTGTAAAAACATATTTTAAGCCAATCATCGGGGTGGGGGCGTTATTTTCTTCTTTTAATTACTGGTGAGTTGGCAGTGATCCAGAAAGTAAGCCCATCCATGCTTATGCTACAATCTCCACTGCTAAACTCAGTGCATCAAAAAGAAATACGCTGAAAATAAGAGAGAGACTGGCTGAGAAGATGAAGGCGTTCAGGGATGCAGGAGACAGGACAGGGCAATGGGGGTGAACTACACTTGTATATACGGACTTGCCAGAAAATAAAGAGAAGGAAAAAGAGTTTTAAAATATGCAAATTAATTTCTATGACATCAAATTCAAGCCCTTTTAAGATTACATTCAAAGGGACATACTATTTTGGAAATTTTTGCTTACTCTGCAAGCATTCTGATCTTTGAATTGGCTACAAATTATTGATTTGCTTACAGTCATATTTTCTAATTTAGTAAGCATAAAAGGAGATGAATGAGGGGGTGGCATGGGGTATAAGTGACAGTTATCCTCAAGTAATTTAGCTTTCATCTGTGACTACCTGATAATCCTTTATGCTCAAAGTCTTACTAAACTATTCCTAAAAATAAACGCTTCATTCCCTGAACTGATCTTTCAGCCAACACATACTCACTGAACACTGAGTATCTTCCAGGAATATATTATGTGCAAAAGTCAAAAAACATAAACAAAAACAAAAAACAGAGGATTGGATCACTTACGTCTCAGAGTACTCAGAATGTGACCTATCACACAGCAGTCAAGGGTAAGTTACTGAGACCCCCCCTCCTTTACTTCTTGGCGTTATTTCAGAGGATGAAAATGAGTAAGTAGGATCGTCACGTATGTTCTTTTGGTAGACAGACGGCTGTTCTGAGTGCTATCTTAAAACAGATTAGCTTGCAGTGGATTTTATGAGAAAACCAGGAACATAATCAGAGTTTGCATGTTTTCTAAAATTTGATGCAGGCATTCTTAAATAGTTCTTTTATATTTGGGGATTTTAGGATAGCGTACTCATATTCCAATAGCAGAAACAAAATCGTGAGTTTCACCCTATCTTCATGCATGCATCTCAGATGTTTTAATCCCATCAGCAGCTAAAGGACACCGCCTGACTTTTGCAGTACCCTGACCGTCTCTGTGGCATAAAGTATGTGGTTTACTTGTGATGCAATCAGAGCGTTTGTTGCCAGTGACAACGGTTGTTTTCTTCATTAGGTTTTATGTGGTTGGTCAGGTTATGTCACGAGAATTGTACTCAGAATTATGAGTCTGTTGAATGCCAGCTTTGTGCACTAATTGCCATGTGGTGTGTGTGTCAGGGATGGGGGAGGGTGGCTCTCGGTTTTGCTAAGACAGAAATGCAGACTATTGGGTACCCTGCGTGGCCCTTGTATATCAGCTGGTTTCTCTCTTCCCTGCCTCTGCCATCTAGTTTCTAGCCTCTGGAAAATGGCACATGTGTCCAGAAAGTTCTACTAATCAGTTCTTTTCTACCGCTCTCCTATTTCTGTGGCTTCAAGAAGCCTTGAATCGCAATCTCCTGGGTGCGTCACGGAGAGCAACTTAAGTCAACTGTAATTTTCAACAGATCCTGAACATGGATTTGGAAAGATCAGGTGTTATTGAAAAGAGTTATAATAAATTCAGGCTTGAGTCCAATTGCTTCCAGCTCGTCTCCTCCCTCTGTGGGTTAACAAGTGTTTCCAAAGCCACGGGGCTTTAAGAATCCTGAAACAGGTAATTAACAGTGCTGATTTACATCACATGGAGGCCATGTGTTCCAGGCCGCTGTGAAACCTCAGCTTCCTGAGGCTATCAGAACAATGCAGGAGCACTTGGAATTGGGTTGTGACATTCTGCTCCCTGCCTGTGGCAGAAAATAACCTTCTCAATGGGCACTTTAGGTGAGAATAGTTCTTTCAACAACAATAAAAAAAAATGTCTCATTGCCATGACTGTGAAAAAGTAAACGAACATTTCCTCATGTTCAGACCTTGAGTCACAACTGGCCTGTGAGTGGACCAAGGCCTGAGGCATTCCCTTGACACATTGTCCAGTGAAACGCAGGCGTAGGCATGGTGAGAGGGTAAGTTAGCTTTGATCACTGTCTTCCAACAGTCAAACAAAACCCAAATAAAGAGTCATTGGTCTCCTTTTCCAACATTTTTTCCAACTTATGTATATAAGCAAAAGTATAATCAAGCTTACTTCTTCTATAAAATTGGACTAGTCAAGATGAATCAGTTATGTACGGTAATGCTAGAATCATCAATCACACACGAAAGTGTTATCTCATGCCTCTCACTTACAAATCTGCCCGCTGCTGCTGGGGGGGGATGGTGGTGACACACTTGGGAGACAGAGACAGGCAGATATCTGCGAGTTCCTTTATCTTATCAAAGGTGTCTTTCTAAAACATACTACCACCTGTTTGAATCGACTTGATTTTTTTCTCTTGTTTCGGGTAGGTAACATATACACATTTTTTAAAATGCATCTTATGTCACAGCAATCACTACCAGACCCACATCTACATAATTTCATTCTAGGCTACCAGACCAAATTGTGTACACTTGAATACTATAGCTGTAGGAATCTTGTACCCAAGAAGCCCTACCTTTTGAAGGCTGACACCTCATCCACCTGGTCGTTCATCTCTCTGTTTAATGTCACTTGCTTTGGGAATTATTTACCTCTTAATCATAGGACAATGCTCTGTGCCCCTCTGACTAATTTTTTGTCATTCATATCACAAGGATAAATTTATGAGTTAGCTTTTGGTACTTAATGTTTATATTATATTTATAATATACAGAATGAAATGATAAAGAACTTATACAGAAAAGGACAAGTGGATGGATTAATGGATATAACTAGGTCATTGAATTGGATTGTATCTAAGGGTTCTTTATACAGTTAATTTGATATAATCTATTTTTAATGACATGTTTGAAGTTATTAGAACAAAATATATCAGTTAGAATACATCGTAATTCATATACAGTGACATATGAATTACAAGTTCAATTTTAACTCATCCCTAAATTTGCACAGCCCCTTTATGAAGACTTCTCATTAAAGGTCTAAAGACCTTGACTGATTTAAAAAAGCTGTGTATATAGCAGGCAACTCTTATTCAGTGATTAAAAATATTAGATTTGTTTTCATAAAGCATCACGTCAAGCCCAAGGCTTGGTATGCTAATGTTACTAAAAGATTGAATTAGGATAGCAAACAAATCATGAGTCCTAAAAGAAATATAGGCTGAGTAAAATATAGAACTATATCAACATATAGCTAACATTCACCTATAACAACTAGCTCTGTAGAAATTGCAACATTTACAGTAATAGAAAAAAGGAGCAAGTGGAAGATCTTTAGGAAGGACGAGGATTTTTTTCACTTTATTTTATTTTATTTATTTTTATTTCTTTAAAAATAATACCATTCAAAATTTCCACTTCCTCCCCTCCCCTCCCACTTCCCCACTCACCCATTCCCCCCTCCCACTCCAGTCCTAAGAGAAGGCAGGGTACCCTACCCTGTGGGAAGTCCAAGGCCCTCCCCCCTCCNCAAATAGAATAGGATCCCAAAAAGCTAGTACATGCAGTAGAGACAAATCCCAGTACCATTATCATTGGTTTCTCAGTCTGCCCCAATTGTCAGCCACATTCAGAGGGTCTAATTTGATTCCATGCTCGTTCAGTCCCAGTCCAGCTGGCTTTGGTGAGCTCCCATTAGATCAAGCACACTGTCTCAGTGGGTGGACCAACCCCTGGGGGTCCTGACTTCCTTGCTCATATTCCCCCCCTTCTGCTCTTCAACTGGATGTTGGGAGCTCAGTCCAGTGTTCCCATGTGGGTCTCTGTCTCTATTTCCATCCGTTGCTGGACGAAAGTTTATATTCATATTTTTTGGGGGTTAGGGTGAGGATTTTTAAACAATGCTTTAAGAAAATGCTTCCTGCTTTAATGAAAAAGAAAAAATCCATCTGTGACGGAATATTTCAAGGGCAGGCTTTGAAAATGTCTGGTGACTGCTTTCAGGGTTAGCGTTTCCGGAAAACACTCCTTGTGCAGTGGAATGAGCCAGGCACTGGGAGCTTAGGCCCATAAAGATGGACATCTTAACTAGTCTTAACTATCTCAAGGGACCAGACATCCTGCATAGAACATAGCAGCGGTGATTCTAACACCTTCCTGGGGATGGCCCTCCAGGACATGGGGAAAACACAGTGCTTAAAGTGAAGGACATTAAATAAAATCGAGCACAGCTCCAGGAAGCAAAGGAGAAATGACTAAACTTATTGGAGCAGATACACAATGGGAGTCCCTTGTTATGGTGGGGTGTGGTGGGGGATGGTAGTGTCTGGGTAACCCTGTGACCTACTAAGCCTTGGGGAATACAGCTAGCTTTGGGGCTGGTACAGAAGAACAAAAACTTCCCTCAAAAGCTGAACTTATTGGGGTATCCTTGGGGGCTCCCAGAAAAAAATGGATGGACAGTGGCAGGAACTGCTTCAGCAGTGTGGGGAAAAACTAGTGGAGCTTAAGCTAACATAGCAGGTGTTGGATGCTTTGTCACTTAGGGCTGGAAAAGTAAGGCAAAGGTTCACTTTTAATAGATTATTATAACGCTCAGGGAGAGGAAGGGTTAGAAAGTTCACTTAATAGAAACTTATTATAGGTAATAAAATGAGTTTTATAAAGAGAAAATAAGAAAAAAGATAAAATCTAAATACAGCGTACATATCTGTGTGTGTGATAAATATATGTAGTGCAATAATACGTATATATGAATATATATATATATATATATATATGTGTGTAGTGTGTGTGTGTATGTAACTTCTAAAACCAAAGTCCTATTTCATGGGATAGAGTTTGTGTGTTCTGAATTCAGGATTTGCCTGATTCAGATAACAGTTTCCTTGTTGGGAATTACAGAGGTGTTGGTGGGAGAAAGAACACCAAACAGAGTCCTCATTCAAAGAAGAATCTACTGGGGATGAGAATGAGATTTGTTTCATATTGCGAAGATCATTCCCAGGAAGAAAAGGAGCAAAAACATTGTGCTCAGAAAGAAGAGCCCATGGTAGGCAACACAAAGAAACAAAAGTGAGCGGCTCATTCATGAAGGCTGATATCCACCTGAGCCACCCCCTGGTGGGTCCAGCTGCCTGGGCAGGTGTACACATTGGGTACACTTGTGCCAGAAGAAAGCCATTAGATCATAGAGTCGGAGCGACTGCCTAAGTTATCTGCGACACGGGTTCGAGTTTCTTATTTTGCTAAGAATCAAGACCTTCTGCTTCTTCTAGATGAGAAATAATATTACTTGAAATTATTGCAATTTTCTTGGTTCCCCTGAAGTCATGCTGTGCATTTAGTCAGCATATTTTAACTCCTACATAGGTGAAAATTTATTTTCAATGTGAATGAAAATCGTACCCCTACCTATGTCATTTTACTCTAGGGTAAAAATGAATCCTTAATCCAATTTCATTAGCCCTGGGTCCATGAAAGTCTTCCTATTTAGGGGCTCCCTCTGCAAAATGGGAGTTTGGAATCAGTGTTTTTCTAGGGATGGAATCAGATCCAGGCCCAGCTTCACCAAGAATCCATAACGGTGCTCTGGGCTCTGTACCTTCAGAGCCGCAGCTCCCATAAATAATTCTGTGCCCTGAGCTGATGTGACATCCAGGCAGTATGGCCAGTTGAAATGAAGTAGCCAGAAGTGCTCTCTGGTGGGAGTGACTCTGGGGGAGGGGTAGGGAGAGGAAGTGACACCATTCCTGTCCATTCTACTCCAGACCAGGGACAGATAGGTATAAAGCTCCACAGAGTTTGAAGAGACCTGAGGAGTACATAGTATCTCAATGCTTTTCAATGACAAAGACACAGCCACTTACAAGGGGCAGTAAATTAGCTTATCATAGAGCCCTGGGAAACAAAAGCTTATAAATATGTACTTTCAAATACTCCCAACAAAATGACGATGGGAACATGTAGAAATAGCACTTTTCAGTTTAGGAAGGAAGAAGTCCCCCCCCCCNTTAGCAAGTGGCCCAAAGTTAATTTTGCCATGGAAATACTGAAGACCAACAGCGTGATTTTACTCATTTCCAGATCTTTGGCATTAAGTATGAAAATGAAATCTTAAAAGAGAAAGTGACCTCAAAGATTGAAAAGAAACATGGATAAGCCATTTCCCAGTAAAGAAAGATTAGTGCGAAATCATTGCAGAGTGTATGGAAACTTCAGAGGGTGGTGAAATGTATTCTGATGCCCAAAGAAAATAACAGGATGTGTGACGACAGCTGCTGACCGGCGAACGGTTCCCTCACCTCAGAACCTACGGAGACATTGACGTTACCTTTTCTCTTTCCTTCTTCCTCTCATTGTCCTTGGTTTTTTATTTTTCTTTTTGCCCCCTGCCTCCTCCCGTCCGCTGTCTTTCTATATTTGTCTTTGAACTGGTCCTAATACGAAATTCACGTTCCGAGCTAAGGAAGCCGGTAGGGAAATTCGTTGGCTAGTGTGAAAGCCTGTAGCTCATGTTGACCCCAGGCAGGTCTAATCTGTTACTTCCTCTGCTAATGTTATCTTCGTGGCATGTCATCATCGTTCTTCCAGGTTAACTAAGCCTGGGTACGGGGAGGGGGCAAGCATGCAGTGACTATACTCTGAAAAGGAAAAAGTCCCCCAGCTCCATAGAAAGGATACTGGAATGCAGGCTCAGAGAAGGGACACTTCATCCTGTAAATCAAAGAATGATCCACTGTAGCGTTTTGGAGGAACAAAGTCAAGAGAATAGTATCTGACAGAACTCAAGTGAACCTCTCATTTTAAAAGTCTCTGTTAAATTGAGCTTAGGTCTTTGTAATGTACACACAGTCTAAATAGTTGTCCTTGATTGGAGAACACATCAATTATTAAAAGCCGCAAGAACAAACACTCTACTTGATCTTGGCCAAAGGCTAAAAAGCAATGTCTATAATAGTGAGAGGGGAGCTCAGAGTGTTCAGAGCCGCACAAAGCACCTTAGAGAACCTGCAGGGGGATCCGGACTCCTCCCATCAGATGGCATTGAATGCTTCGTTTAACCTCAGGATTCTGTTTTAGAATGCAGACATTGTACTGCTACGCCTCATTGAAACAGAATAACTGGTGGCAAGGCCAAGCACATGGTTCCTCCACCTAACTATATAGTTTGCCGCAAAATATTCTTTTATGTTATTAACATTGTCTTGTCTGCAGTATTCACTTTAGTTTTCCCAGCGATATCTCTAGAACCCCTTCTTGATTGCAGTCAGCCATAGGTTGGTCTTGGCAAGTTATAAAATTACATGTTCAAACATAAACAACAAAACATAAATTCCTGCCCCTGAGTTAAAAGTATCAGGAGGGAGGGGCCGGCCCTGAACGGAGAATCATGTGACTTGACTTCAATCCCTGTTTCTGTCTCATGCTCTTTGGAGGACCTAAGGCAACCCATGTGAGCCTTGAACATCCAACTCTTGTGTTGCCTTCCCGCAAAAATAGGAGCGGTACCATATGGATATCATTTGGAAATGGCCTATGTGTGCCCCCAGGGTTTAGTTTTAAAGTGATGAGGATAAGGCATTAGGGTGGAGTGCCCATGACTTAGTCCTGGTGGGCTTATAAGTGGTGTGAGAGTCTAGACTGACATTCACACAAATGCTCAATCTTGTCTCTCTGTCCTGGCCACATTGCCCACAAGGAGGACATTGCTGAATTGTCAGTGTTCCTTGCTCTTGAGCCAGAAATTTAAGCCAAAATACATCCCCTTTCTTTTTTAATGCATCCACTATTTTATCTTTCAACAGAAAGCAGACTAATACAAAGGATTATATCCATTTCTCATGTAGTGTGCAGATAAATTGGAGAGTCCTGTGAGAAAGTGTCCTGGGTATGGGGTACAGAGAGATAACGCTCCGGAGCCAAAGTATTTCCACACAGTAGTACATACAAGGTATGATGTGTAGTTTCAAAACACAACATCTAAATACATGAAATCTTCCTCACACAGACTGGCGAGGTCACAAAAGATTATACCAGGGAAGAGAGAGGAGAGAAAAACTGCTAAGGTTAGTGAAGGATGGACAGTAGGCTGGTGATCCATTAGCCCATGTGGCAAGCGAGGTTCAGAAACATGACCTGAGAAGTCAGAAGTCACACCAATGGATAACAGCCATCTCACATCCCAGCTGATATGGGAGGGCTACAGGTGTGAGGATAGCCTGGGCTACATAGTGTGACCCTACCTCAAAGACCCAAAATAAAATAAATCAGATTATGTTTGTTAATTATAACTCTGGGTATTTGAAACACTGGCCAAGTGCTCTGTGGCATTATGGAGAATAAGTACAGAAGAGGAGGGTAAAAGGAGTGTGGGGGGGAGGGAAAAGGGGTGGGCGATCAAGTATAACAGAGCCAATACAATCAAAATAAGTCATACACACATACAGAATATGTCACAATGAATCCCACTGGCTGCAATTAGTATGCACTAGGAAAACTAAGGCATGTGTGTGTACACACAGCTTATATATGCTTTGCCTTGCTACATCCTGAAGAAGCCGCATAGAGTGAAGGAAGAAAGTAGGAACCTTACTAGGAGGCACACACTAATAATGGATAGCCAATGTGTGTTACATATGGCCTGAGACTAGAAAGACCATGGAACACAGAGATTTGTACAATGCGGCATGAGAACAGCGAGCAGTAAGAGGAAATGGGGATTGAGCACGCATGTAGATTATTCTGCTGTGAAATACAGTCTCAGAATGGTGTTTGTACTGGAGGGATCCAATCCAGGTAACTGTAGGTAGATGGCTTTGACAACATGTTAAATGATTGGACAAGGAAGACAAAAACAGAAGGATGATTGACATGCGATGATGTAGCTCTTGCTGAGGGTAGCAGAGGCCTAAGGAGCCAGCCAGTACGAAGGAACTGGGGAAGCACACTGATTGATAGAACTTGGACTTGAGCCTAGAATGGAAGAAATTGGCTTTATTTATGCTTGCATGCAGAAAGAATGACAATCACACTTGCCGAGCTGTGAAAGACAGGAGGCTGCTGGTTCTCCAGGAAAGAGTGATGCTGGTGATGAAATACAGTGACAGCAGCACCCGAGCAGTTACTAGGTAGTTGCTGGGAGTGTGGGAAGCATCTGACCACAGATTCGGGTTTTTTTGGCTTACTGGTCAACCTGCAGATACAGACGGTTCTATGGACGTGATGAACTCAGACAGAACGACTCAGGAATCCCTGCGTGAGTCCTGTCCCAAACCCAGAATTCAATATTGAAAACTGTTACAGTAAATGATAAGATATTGGCATGCTCTCCCCGAGCTCTCCCTACAGGCAAGCTGCCCCAAAACCCTAGGATCAGACCCAGAAATCTACAAGTCCTACCCTACCTCCAAACTCACCCAAGCCCTGTGACCTCAGTGGCTCACTGGGACTGCACTGAGCAGACCAAGAGGTGAGTGACTAGCCCTTCAGCTGGTCACCCCAGTCTCTAGGCCCTAGGCCCTGGGGCAAAACCCCAGACCCCTCCCACACATGCCTCAGCTGCACCAGCCAGCCAGCAGGCAAGCTTCCTCCAGGCAAGCTGCTCCAACAGCCCTGCATTGGACCCTGTAATCTACACGTCCCTCTCTGCCTCCAAACTCACACATCCCTTGCAACTTCAGTGGTTCTTTGGGACATAGACTGGGACTGCACAGAGTGAACCAAGAGGTGAGTGACCAGCCCCTCAACTGCACAACCCAGTCTCTAGGGCAAAACCTGAGTCCCCAGGGCAAAACCTGGGGCCCCACCCTACCTATCTTAGCCACAGGTCAGCAGGTAAGCCTCCTCCAGGCAGCCTGCTCCAACATCCCCGCACTGGACCCTGTCATCTACAAGTCTAACTCTGCCCCCAAACCCACCCATCCCAGGATCCCAGGAGACCTCAATAGCTCCCTGAGACACAGACAGCAACAGCAAGAATTGGACCAAGAGGCAAAGACACTGCCTGTACCAATTGGCGGATGACATGGGTAGGTGCCAATGCAAAAATACTTTTTTCTTTCCGAGACAGGGTTTCTCTGTAGCTCTAGAGCCTGTCCTGGAACTAGCTCTTGTAG
>LOJH01019554.1:0-21171 GCA_001685095.1 Ellobius talpinus | reverse complement strand
ACCTGAACACCACCCAAGAACAGACCATCCAAAGGAAATGCCTAACATTCCAACCGCTGCAGATAGGATCACCTGCCAGCACACACCAGGACGCCCTAGACAAATGTCAGCCAATTAGGGGTCCTGAACCTCAAAAACCCCTCACCTCCACCTTTACTACTATAAAACCTAATTCTAACTGAGCTCTGGGCTCTCCGTTTATTCCAATACATTGGACATGCAGAGAGACCGAGTTTGCAAATTGCATAAAATAAAGGCTCTTTGCTTTTTCATATGGGACTCGGTCTCCTTGTTGGCTTTTGGAGGACTTCACGGATTTGGGCATAACACACACAGGCCTTTTAAGGAACTGAAATTGTGTGCTCTGCGGGTGGCGTTCATGGGCAATGGCCAGCCAGCTAGTGAGAACATGAGTCTGCGGGGCGGGTAGGCTGAAAATTGACTCTTTCTCTTAGGTGCAATAGGAAGTCACTGGCAGGAAGTGCAGCAAGCTGTGACAAACAGCCCTCGAGGTTTGAACTTTATGGCAGTAGGATTTGGAATGGCTCAGAAGAGGCAAAAAACGGACCAGAGGAGAGAGTGCAGTGCCTTCTCGCCCATAAGAGATGATAGTGGTTTGGACCAGCACAGAGAGGAGAGAGATGGCAGAAAGACACTGTTTGGAGATACTTTGTTACCAAAATAGTAAGAATGTGGCAATGGAACTAGAGCTGAGAGTCAAGGGAAGGGAAGATACCAAGAACGAACAAATGAGAGGATGCTGACACAGCAAAGAGGTAGGGCAGGTCCACAAAGAGGAAGCTGCTCTTCTTGGTCCTTCCATATCACAGGACTCCGACAGTCCAAAGTACACCTGTCCAGTTTCCTGAAGCTAGAACAAGATAAAGCCAGAGAGTCCCCCCACATGCTGTAGGAAGACTTGGCTAACACAGGAAGAAGTCCGAAGAATCTGAACATCCAGAGGTGAGGAAGAGGTAGAGAGTAAAGCAGGTCCCCATAGGCAAGAGAGAAGATGAGAGAGCACAACGCCATTGCTTCCCTTTGGTCGTCAGTGATGGGGCTGCTGGGAGGCCACGTGGGGGAGTGAACTGTGGGGAGGGGGGGCGGGGGGGACGACGACAGAGGACTTCTTATTTGGAAGGTTTTGTGAGCCACGGTGGTATCCGTGCAATGGGCGGTGAACCAGACTTGTGGATTTGGCATCTCAAGACACATCCTTCCCCTCTGTCCATAACTCCCTGGCCTGGGGGATGGGATCCAGAGGACACCTTGGTCTTGAAGCTGTTTTGCAGACCCTGTAGCTTTCAACTACAGCTACCATAACTGTGGATGTTTGTCTATGAGGGTTCTCAGGTGTCCTTCCTGTGGCTCACAGTATGCCTGGGACACAGGAGAGCTATGACTGCTTACCGACATGGAATTGGAAACATTCTTAAATCATCATGAAATTGTTTTTCTCCTCATGACTCTGTTGTGCAGTTCGTGAGCATGAACTTTGAAGATACCAATACTTGGTCATGATTTCAGAATGTTGGGCATGCCTGGGCCTTAGATACTTCCACCTTTGTCCAAAAGGGATTTCTGGAGGAACAGGCAAATAAATTAGATGACAAGAACCAAATGCCACGTACAAGAAAGAACAAACGAAATTACCATAAATACTACAAAGGGGTTGTGGCTTGTTTAGCCATAATTGCTCCTGATTTGTGAGGGGATGAAGCCACAACCTCAAGCCTGGTTTTATTTCTTGGCATTCTGTCTCGTGCTGCTCCAGTCTAGAAGGCCTTAGAAGTCCTTTCTAAGTCTTTACCACCATCCTCAGCTAGTCTATGAAAAGCAGGGTCTGCACAAGTTTGGAATAGTCTCCCTTTCCTTTTCTTTCCGTGAGGCACCATCTCTGGCATTAAAAATAAAAGCTTCGTTTAAAAAGATTTATTTCTTTTTATTTTATGTCTGAGTGTTTTATCCGTGTGTGTGTGTGTGTGTGTGTGTGTAGGCACACTGATGCATACCATGGCTACAAAGGCCTGAAGGCATTGGTCCCCTAGAACTAGAGTTGCAGACAGCTGTGAAGCATACTGGGTCCTCTGCAAGAACAGCAAATGCTCTTAGCCACCGAGCCATCTCTCCATCTGCCAAGACTCCAGTTTCTGTTTTGGTGTCCTCCCGGCTGGATTTGACTCGCTGTTCACTTGGTTTTCCTATGAAGAGCAGTGTCGCAGATCCTTCTGGGATAGTGCCTGTGTCTGTCATCAACCCTGTATCTGTTATGATGAACTCAGACCCTGCATCCCTGGAGGTCTGTTGTTCAGCTTCCTTCCTCCACAGCACTTTCATGACTTTTAACATTCGTTGCTCACACCTAGTGACCAGGAGATATTGCTCTGGTCCCAAGGCTGCTCTGGAAAACGTTGGCGATCTGGCAGCTCCAGGCCCATTAGCTCTGTGGCTTGAAGGAGCTGAAAGTAGTGCTTCACTTTAGGGGACCGTGGGCTTCAGTTGGCTGCTCTCCCCAACACTTCCTATCCTTCCTGTGACACCAAGGTCCGGTGAGCAAGCCCATCAGCATCATTGTCACGTTACTGACAAATATTAGAGTCAACTGTTCCATGAACCCACGTTTCTATCTATAGTGGGGAAACATACAACCAGCAGAGGTGAAGGCACATTTCAAGACCAATAAATAAATCTCACAAGTGTATTTATTCACAGAGACAAATCCATTCTACAATACCTGCCTGGCCACTAAAGATACTGGCTTAGTGATCTCTGGCGGCTTCTTGCTGGCCACGTGGTTTAGACTGACCATTATACAGAGCACTGTGTGTGTGGTCTCTTCTACCCTCTGGTCTGTGTTCTTTGTGGAGGAGTAAGGAGATGCTGACCATGTCTGTACTTTAGGGAAACACAGCGGTCCTTTTTCTCAATGCTTATTTCTTGGTTTTCCTTTCAAAAACATTCTTTTCCAATAATCATGGTAAATAGCAAAAAACAAAAACAAAAACCAAAAACAAACAAACAAAAAAAACCCAGACAGAAATTAAAGTTTAAAAAGCAAGAGTTTCCCAGTAGTACCAGTAGAATGTTTTTCACAGTTTGGAGGGAGTCCTCCATCAGTTCCCATCCATCTAGAATGAAAGATTGACACCCTTCTCCTTACTTACAGCTTTAAAATGATCAATCCTGGGCCCTTCGCAAGGATTCCCAAGCTGGCATACTATAAGTCTCTGGAGACTGCTGCCTCTATGGGCTTCTCTTTTTTTCCCTTTCTCATGTCCCCATTCTACTACCCAAAGTAAGCTACTAACACACGGCTCCATGTCTTGCATTTTACCTTCTGGGGTGGAGACATGCACTGACTACACACAGGTGCTAGCGTGAGACATGGGCCCAGCTCCACCTACAGAACAGAGCTCTGGGTCTGGATCAATCACTAGTCGGACGGGACAAAGATCTTCTGAAGGCTGGGTGGGCCGGGTGGAAGACAGGCCCAAGGCAGGATCAATATAAACATGAACGCTTCCACTAGTGTTGGTTTTGGATGACGAGCAGGTGGCTTGTGTAACAGCGGTGGCACAAGAGAATGATGGGGAAGTGGAGATTAGAAGCAGTCTAAGGGACTTTTGTCTCCGATGGAGACAGGACCGTCTGCTGAGAAGACTTCACTTTCAAAATACTGTGTCCCAAAGGAGTGAATGTGAAGTCTCAACAGATCCCCCACGCCACAGTCAGGGTTAGGGTCAGAAAGGACCAGAGATATGAGATAGTGATATTTGGGATGATGAGCCTGGAAACCCTAAACCCTAAAATTTCCCAAACCCCTGGGCTGGGAGAAGTTTGCACACTGGCAGAAATGGTTTCCACAGTTTGAAGATCCCTCCCATGGTCCAGGGGCCTCTGTGGAGGATGCCCATCCTCTTAATTTCTCTTTTACTCCTCCAGGCCCAAGGACTCCTACATACAATGAAGCCCCCCCAGGCCTTAAGGAGGAAGTAACCATCTTCAGAGACTGCTAGGACCTGGCTTGTTTGGGCCAGCAGGAGTCTTGAGGGACTTGGACCGTGAGCACAGTGGAATATACACCTGCGTGGGGCATGTTCATTGATGGGAGCGCCCTGTCCTGTGGCTTGGGACCT
This sequence comes from Ellobius talpinus, assembly GCA_001685095.1. Classification (NCBI taxonomy): domain Eukaryota; kingdom Metazoa; phylum Chordata; class Mammalia; order Rodentia; family Cricetidae; genus Ellobius; species Ellobius talpinus. The sequence goes on along the minus strand of LOJH01019554.1, from coordinate 17,035 downwards.
AACTCTTATTGAGGGCATCTGAAGATAGCTTATGCTTCTGGCACAGCTGTCCAGAGGTTGGGCTCTTATCAGATAAGGCAGTTATGCTTGAATTGCTGTGTCAGAGCATTGAGGAAGGGAGGGGGCCAGTTGAGGAGGTAGAAATTCTAGACTAGATTATTAGGGGGGTCCGCAGAGCCTCACACTTGAGCATGTTTCCTCTCAAGGGGCAGCAAATGCTTTCACTACTAGAGTACCACAAACAGCAAGGATGGTGTTGTCTTGGAGGTTTATCTACGGCTGATTTGGGTGGGCTGAGTGGAAAGGGTTGCCTTCATTGTATTGAAGTTGCTACCGTGGAAATTAGTTTCTCTGCTTCCAATGGGAACAAGATTACAGAGAGGCCAACACCTAGTGCCCAGAGTGGCCAGAATACCTCACTTAACCGGGCTCTGAGCCGACCCACACAATGCCTCATCATGTAGTCCTGTTGGGATGGGGGGCAAGCTAATGTGTCATTGATTTGCATTAGCGGGAAAACTGACAGATGACAAAGCTGATGTTGGCTTTTAGGATGGAAAGTTGAAGTTTTTCATGCAGCTTACAAATGAGAATAACTCCAAGGAAGGACCCTGTGATGTCACCGAAGGCATTCCTAAAGGGATCTGTGACCAATTCCAAGTAAACCCATGAAGTGATCAGGTCTGAGGCCTGCACTGATATCTCACACCCAATGTGTTCTCAGAGCCCCGGGTTGCAGTACTGACTCACAGAGGGCCGGGCAGATCCGCAGAGCCACACTTGAGAGCATTCTCTCCACTCCCAAGGGCAAATTTGGGGTAGACGCTCTTGGAAGTTGGCAAACATTAGCTTCATGAGCTACACAGTAAGAGAGGGACAAACAGAAGCCCTCAGAACTGCCTACCTTCCTCTCAGCACAACCCTGAACAAAACAGTCAAGAGGAAAATTCCATTCTGGGGAAACTGAAGGCAGCCAGGCTAAGTGGTGTTTATAGGCTTGCTGGAGGCCACACCAGGGGACAGATGTCTTCTGGAACCTTCTGAAAACCCAGCAGGCCAGTGATGTGTGCAGTGGATGACTGAGCTGTTTCATTGTGAAAAATATCATGAAAGAATTATTAGTACGACCGTGGCCACCGTGGAAAATGACGCCGAGGGCAACATGCACCAGCAGTCGCGAAGCCGTTTGTCACTGTGGCGGTGACACTGGCTGGCTTAGGAATGCCCACCTTTTATTGTTCCAGCAGATCTGGAGACCAAGTTCAATGATTTTCAGAGAGAGACACAGTTCTACCCACTGTTATGTTTAGTAGAGGGCCCTTAAGGTTAATAAACAATAAAGAAGGATAATAATTAACAGGAGAATATGCCTGTTGAAAGCAAATTTGCAGAATAAAACATTAATCCTGCCAAATGTACAACTGAAATTAAAAAGTTTTAAATCCTAAGTAAAAGGCATGTCCCTGACCCAGTTTTTTTTCCCATTCTACAGGAAAATTACTACCTTCAGGTGTGGTCTGGCTATCTTACAATATAAAATATCATATAGCATGTCTGGCTAGAATTCTTGTAGGTTGAGAATAAAAAAATAACTTAAATGGAAAAGAAAGCAGTAAGATGTTTTAAAAATCAAGATGAATCATACAGCCACTCATTTTGAAAGCCAAATATTCTGCTACCCAACAAAGTGAGTATAGTTAATAACTATATAATAATTATTATTATTCAAAATAACACAAAGACAGGATGTTTTCATTGCAAAGACTTAACAAATATTTGGGGCCTAGGGAGATGCTGCAGTTGGTGAAGTATTTGCCTTGTAAGTGCAAAAACCTAAGCTCAGTCCCAAGAACTATGTGTGATCTATGAACCCCATCTATGAGAGATCAGACATGGTAGTAGCTCCTGTGTGTAGTCCCAGCACCAGGGAGGCAGAGACAGGAGATCGGCCGGCCTCAGCTAATGGGCAAGTTCCAGGCCAATGAGAGAACCCGCCTTGAAACATGAGGTGGTGGTGTCTGACCAACACTACCCAAGGTTGTCTTCTGACCTCCACAGCGTGTACACACTCATGCAAGCATGCCTGCATACACACATATGCACGCCCACATAATCACACGCAAGTGCACCAGGAAATGGCAAGTATTTGAGGAGATAGGCATGCTAATTACCTTGATTTGATCATGCCACAAAAGCATATATCAAAACATGGCATCCATGAACCATACAATAATTATTTGCCGTGGGTGATTTGTTTCTCAGCATGTAGACTCACCCAATCTATTCAAAATTATTTGTCAAAAATAATTTATTCTGTCTCCTCCTGTCCCAAGGTATTTTATTTTCTGGAGTCTGGTGTATGACACAGGCCACAATGCCTGTGGCACTGACGGGCTGGGGGGCTGGGGAACAGGTTTAATTGCATTGTGAACTGAGGACCTGGAAGACAGTAAGGCTCCTGCCTGGTGACCTCTATACCTTTTGTGCTTGAAGTATTTGCCTGTCAGCTTACCGCCTTGGCTCTCCCTGGCAGTAAGAATACAATCTGTGCCGCTAAATCCCTGAGGGCTAAGCCAAAACATCTCCGAGTAAACAAACAAAACAGCGGGTTACTATTTGCTGTTTGTACATAATCTTGTAGAAATGAAATTAAACAGGTCTGCACTTGCTGAGCAAAGAGAGGGGATGATAAGGGGCTGTTTGGTTTCTTTTGTTGTGGGCAAGAAACTGCTCCCATTGTCTTCCATGATACAGACAACAGCTTACATAAATGGCCAGTGCTGGCATATGCTGGAAAAACAAAAAACAAGAAAACAAAAAAACCCACCTCCAGTATCTTATCTCCTTGAGTCCTTGGAGCCAATACTGCCCAGAGCAAAAGCCAGAGAGTCTCAAGGTCCCAAACTGGCAGCCCAATAGCCAAACAGTATCTGCAGAGCCTGTGTTGTATGGGACCTGAATGACGTGAGATTTTTTTTAAAAAATTACTTAACTTTTTTAAAGTCAGGACATTTTGTCAGCTACCACTAAAAGGAACCAGGCTTCTGGAGAAATGGCTGCTCACAGGGAAGAGTGAGGGAAGGCAGGAAGAGTCCAAGACATTTTTATCTGCCTATCAGGCTGCAAAGTCTGCACACAATGGTGGACGCCTGTCAGAACCCAGGAACAGACTGAAGGAGGCCAAAATGGCCGAACAGGTGACACTTTGGGAATCAGAAAGAGCAATTATGCTGTACCAACAGCGTATACTGTGTTTAATCTACACATTCTTGAATACATAGCGATATTAAGTATGTTTCTGAAGGGCAAAAGTTCTTTTCTAACAGAGAAACAAAAGACTAATCAGTAAGAAAAAAGTATAGTAAAGTAACCATTATAATAATTGAGTCAGGAAAAGTCACCAAGGGTAGTAGAACCTGTCACCTTACATTTATTAGGATTTTTGTTTGTTTCATTTGGGGCATTTTTGTTGCCATTACCGTTTTGAGACACGGTCTTAGTGTGCAGCCCTGACTGGTCTGGGACCCAAAGCTAGCCTTGAACTGGCGACTCTGCTGCCTCTGCCTCCCGTCACCACACCCATCTGCATCTCTGTTTTTATGCAGTTTATACACACAATTATGTGGCTACTATTGGGTCAATATGGAGGCTTTGGGTGTCAACTATGCATTAGATAACAGTACTGAATTGCTGATAAATTCACAGCATGGTTATTATATAGAAGACTGACCTTCTGTCAAACATCTAGAGAGATGTCCCAGCCAAAAATGTACGGATGGGGCAGAAGTATAAGGGAAAGAAACAGAGACAGGAACAGAGAGTAAAGACAGTGAGGCTCCAACAGCTATGAACACAGCTAGTCAAAGGGCTAAGGGTATCACCTGCGCTAGTCTTTTAGCTTTTAAATGTTCTGAATTTGGGGGCCAGGCAGACGGTTCAGAGGGTAGCTTCATAAGCCTGAAGACCTGAGATCTACTCCTAGAACTGACATAAAAAGTTGTGTGTTGCCTTTAATCCCAGCACACAGAGGCAGAGGCAGGTGGATCTCTCTGAGTCAGCCTGGTCTACAGAGTGAGTTCCAGGACAGCCAGGGTGGTTACACAGAGAAGCCCTGTCTCGACAAAACAACAACAAAACAAAACAAAAAGCAAAGAGTTGTGTGTGGTGGTGAAGTTGTGTGCAATGGTGTGGATCTGTCATCTCCGTACCCCTCTGGGGAGATGGGAGGTGGAGTCAGAACCACTTAGAAGCTGGTGATCCACTCAGCTTGGGACCCAAAGCACAGTAGCCGAACCAGAGAGACTCTGACCCAACAAGGCAGAGGGCTTGCAAGGGCTGACTCCTGAAAGTTGTCCTCCGGCCTCCATACACATCCATACTCCATGCCGCTGCATGCATGCACTCATAGGACCTCATAGTCACATAGCACACATACATGCAGAAAACAAATAACACATAGTCTTAATTTTTCTTCCAACAACTGTAGAGAAAAAAATCATCTCAGGAGACATCACACAAAATTCTAATTTCTTGCTGAAAGAACTAAAAACTTATTTCCCTGAGTGGGCAGCCTATGGGGCTGAACATTGACCCCACCCAGAGATGTGAGATTAACAGTCTGCTCCAGCCCCTACCTCTCCACATTGCTCCCCATGCATCCACCTTTGTACATTTGTGGAATTAATGTGATCCTTACCATTACTTGAGTTTGCATGTCTAGTCCCTTACAATCCATAACAGATAATGCTGAACACGCCTGAAACAATGAGGAGACTAGCACTAATATTAATTACTAATGGATTGCATTATTAATATGTTTTCATAAGCAAATTGAACAATTTGAAGAAAAGAAACCTGGAAAGGCTTCCATTTAGCCACAGCAGGATTAAAATTTTTCCCTATCTTTTTCTTCCTTTTTGCTAGGACCAAATGCCACAAGATTGCCCACTGAGGCTTTAACATTGAGTAAGTGGATGCCTTTAAAAAGATGGGAGCATTGGCTAGGCTGTGTGCTGGGGGCTGGAGGGCACTCTTGTATGTTGGTGGTACTTAGTGGCGTGAGCCTGGCAGAAAACTCATATATGGTGCTTAGTTAATGCTTTTGTAGAATAACCGGGAGCCTTAGGGGTCCCGGTTCTCCCAGCAATGCCTGGCAGCAGGTTAGTGACTCGCCACGCCACAGTATTTGTGATCTGAGTTTACAGGTGGTGAGCCTCCTGGGGAGCCTAATGCTAGCTCTGCACGGAGCATGTCCCATGTTCAAATCTTACCCTCTGCCTTTCTCTCTGAGCTTTGTTTCTCTCCTTTGCTATCCCTGCTTTGACCTTCGCTCTTCTGTTCCTGCATCCTGAGGCTGCCTGGCTGCAGCTACATTTTTGGCTCGAGAGCCTTGTATGCTCCCCTCAGCAAAAAGTCAGTGAAACAGTACCAGGCAGAGACATAAATCAGGAGATAAGGGTGGGCAGGGTTCCAGGAGGCATTAGAGCTTGTCCAAGGTCACCTGAAAGTCCTGAGCAGGATCCAACACTGAGGTCCCTAGCGACAGTTCTGGGGCCATGCAATCACATAGCCGAGTCCCCACTGGAAGGTGAGGTGACAGGGAACTGCAGCTTCTCCCAGCACCATGCATGCTCTGTCAGGTCAGCTGAGAGCATTTTCTGCCAAGCAACATATAGCCATCTCCTTCACACCTAGGCACCTTCCTCATTTTTATTTTCCTGGGGTGTCATTTTACACAACTGTTGCTTAGAACAGAAACCTTTAATGCTACAAATATATCAGATGGCTGTGTCTAGATTGCATGCTTACTTGTGCTTTATACAGTAAAAAGATTAGACATTTTGTCATCCTCCTGGAAGATCCGATGAAGATCTTTTTGGGGGTGACATTGTTCTCATTAAGGATGTATCCTGGAGGACCAGCAAAAGATCTCAACAGTTAAGATGCTTGCCCAAAAGCCTGATGATCCAAGTTCAGTCTTCAGGACCCCATGGTAGAAGGAGAGAACCGGTTACTGCAGGTTGTCCTCTAACCTCCACCTGATGTACACTGTGTCACATGTGTGTGCACGCGCAGAAACACACACAAATAAATGGGATAAAAAGACTTTGTAAAAGAATGCACACTGTTGGCACTGGATAATGGTTCAGTTGGTAAAGCGCTTACTATCCAAGGGTGAGGACCTGCGTTAAATACCTTGGACCCACCTAAAGAAGCTAGGCAAGGCTGGGCAGGCTGAGATAGGCAGAGCTTTATGAGTTCAAGGCTAGCCTGGTCTACATATGGAGCTCGAGGTTAACCAAGGCTACATAGAGAGACCCTGTCTCAAAAACAAAAAGAACAAATAGGCCAGGGATGGTGGCTCATGCTTCAAGCACCGGGAAGGCAAAAGCAAGCAGATCCCTGGAGCTAGCTGACTAGACAGCCTAGCCCAATTGGCAAGTTCCAGGCCAAAGAAAGATCCTGTCTCAAAAAAAACCCTGGATGGACGGCACCTGAAGAATGGTAACAGAGGTTGACCTTCGGCCTCCGTTTGCACATACAAGCACACAGACACATTAGTGTGCTGTGTATCCCACCCCTCCCATGATAAACACATGTGACGCATTTTGGGATGTTTACAGCAGAGTGAGTTTTGTGGCTTTGCATATGCCATGCCAGGTCTCTACCACTAAGCGACATATCTCCACCCCACGGTAAAGCTTCAGAAGGACACCCCACACACACACACTTATTCTCATTTCTGTTGGGGGCAAACAATAACTTTCCCTTCTTTAAAAAAACAAAAGCCTCTAGAGTTAGGGAAATGAGGACCGTGAGGAACCCTCATCCCCTCTGTACTCATTTCCAATCTCGACTCAGACTTCCCTGGGAGCCACAAGTCTCACAGAGAAGGCCCTGCAGGAGAGAGGAGGATAAAACAGATTGTGAGGACCCATGGCCGGTGGGTCTGATATTTGAAGGCAGCAGGACTGGGTCTTAGGGATGGGCAGAACTGTGTCTGCATTCCAGCTTCCTGTCTAGGAGGGTTCTGGCAAATCATTTACCACCCTGAACCAATATGCAAAACGGGACACAATCACCACCTTCTGAGACACTCACTAGTGATAATCATTGAGTCCTAGCAGTGCAGCCAAGTCTGCTGGGCCACCAGCTCCTACCTGCCATGTGAAAACACGTGTCACCCTCTCCTTCTTTAGCTCACTTTTTGTGTCTTGGGGGAGAGGGAGAGCTGTCACTCAGTCCTAGCTGGGCTTCTAGCTGTTTAACTGAAGTAGCTTTGGCCCATTCTATTGCCCTCTGTACCACCTGCCAGAGATAGTCACCCAGACACCCAGAACACAATGTCCCCTCTTTGATCTCCAACTACCCCAGAGCCATCTGTTCTCTCTATCAAGGCTGGATGGAATAGATTTCTTCCTCTCTCAACAGCGCTACCATTTCAGCCCACAGAGAATCAGCAGCAGTGGATTCATTTGTGTGTGCCACAGTGCACATTTGAAGGTCAGAGGACAAAATATGTTTTCCTGCTGTATACAGCAGGCTAACTGGCCCACAAGCTTTGGGAAATTCTCTTGGCTTCACTCCAATCTCCCTGCAGGGGTTGTTGGGATTATAGCTGGTCTCCATAAGCAGCTGCCTCTTTTTTTTCTCACGTGGTTTCTGCAAATTCAAACTCAGGTCCTAGCACTTATGTAACAAGCAGTTTTACCCACTGAGCCATTTCTCTTGTCCATACCTGCTTTTTATGATTTAAGGCTTCTCTCTCTCTCTCTCTCTCTCTCTCTCTCTCTCTCTGTGTGTGTGTGTGTGTGTGTGTGTATGTGTGTAGCCTTGGCTGTCCTGGGACTCACTCTGTGGACCAGGCTGGCCTTGAACTCAAATACATCTGCCTGCCTTCACCTCCTGAGTGCTGGGATTAAAGGCATCTGCAACCTCTAGATACCTTTCCCCTCTCTGACTTCTGGCTTCTTTCATGACCACTCTTCCTGCCATGCAATGTGTCTTTAACACATTTAAATGTTAGTAACATGTTTATGACAAAGTTATAGAAAGGGTTTGAGCGCCACACCTTTGAACGCCCTTTCACCTGATGCTGCTTTTTTGTTTTACAACATATAAACTTGTTCATTGTTGCTCTCGTTAAGATGCAAGTCCATGGGGGCAGCAGCCAAGGACAGTGCCTGGGATGTGGCAGAGTTCTGTAAACATGTGCCAAACTGATGTCAGTTATCTTGAGCACAAACATCTCTCCCCAAAACAAGCAGAATGGAATTCATTCTTTTCTTCCTCTGACAGAAAGGAGGTTTGAAAGAGACCCACTGAGCTGACAAAAGAGTGATAGTAACTTGTCCCTAGAGGAGTTGTTTGCTTTTTGTAATTTTTATGCGACAATGGTGCTGCCGGCTGCTCCAAAAAGACAGTCACTTTTTCTTTCTACCTCTTTTCTTTTTTACAAGTTCAATTATATAACCTAGGAAGATTCCAATTGAAGATTAAGATATTGAAGCGTTGACTCTCACAGAGCATCTTGATGAGCACAGGGTCACATCTTTTTTAGATAGTGGTATATTATTATAAAAAACAACATCATTTTATAAAAACAGAGTCACACTTTCCCCCTCCGGTTACCATAAAATAATGCTATTTGTAGTGTTTCCAGTTGAGAGAGAGAGAGAGAGAGAGAGAGAGAGAGANGCTATTTGTAGTGTTTCCAGTTGAGAGAGAGAGAGAGAGAGAGAGAGAGAGAGACCGACCTTTGGTAAAAAAAAAAACTTAGCAAGCTAGAGGTCTTGATATTCTAATCCCCGGCTACAGCTTCCTGATGGGACTGCACACCTGAAAGAGAGACACGGAAGAGGTACTGCCTTTAAAACCACCCAGCTGGTTGCTAGACAATTACCTACCACAGTTACATCTGTTTACGGAGAAACAACTACAGCCCTGGGAAGTTTGCCACAGTTTCCGGGCCTTACTTTATTTTGTGAAGCAGAGTCCGGAAAGATCCACATGAGGAATTCTCAATCCTGTTAGAATATGTAATCCCAGGGACTGTCCCACCAAGGCATCTGGAACTGCATAGACAGTTTGTTTCACCAGCTCTAGACCCTCTGTGCGGGACAGCACTCGATCTGATCTGGGAATCTTATTGTCCCCAGATGTAGTATTAACAGTCATGGGATTTACAGTGCACATGACAAATGCTGTCACTGTTTCATTGGTGGATAGTGAAGCTAAGAAAAGGAGCCTGCAAAACACACACATGTGTACACACACACATACACACACACACAAAACGACTTGCTTGGCACATCACAGAAGGTGAAGCTGGATGCTATCACCAATTGTTTTCTCTCTCTCAGGAAGGTCATGTTTCCCACCAAGGGTGCCTTTTCTAGTTTTCATTTTAATATTAAAGTGTCTGATTATTTAATAAGAGTAGGTTAAGAGAGTAGTTCAGTGGGTTGTTGTTGCTGTTGTTGTTCGTAAGTCCTGATGGGGCTGAGGACGCAGCACAGGTATAGTACTTGCCAGGTTTGTGAGAGACCTTGGGTTCAGTCCCTAGCATGGAGCTCAAGGCTAGCCTAGTCTACAGCATAAGACCGTGTTTCAAAGAATGGAAAGAGAAAACAGCATCCAAGTACTTAACAGGACTCTGAGCAGTCCTGATAACTCTCCGTCAGTTGCCAGAGAGAAAAAGGTTTGTTTTGAACCTTCAATGGTCCATGAGTCCAAAACTGACAACCTTTTAATAAAAAAAAAAAAACAAACAATCTTGGCAGTCTGGGGTGGTGGTGGTTCATACCTTTAACCCCAGCACTTGGGAAACAGAGGCAGGTGGATCTCTGAGTTAGAGGGCATCCTGGTTTATAGAGAGAGTTCTAGGACAGCCAGGGCTACACAGAGAAACTCTGTCTCTAAAACAAACAACAAACAAACACCTTGGTTATTCAGAAGAAAGACAGATACCTTAGCAAGATGGTCAAAATCCCACATCCTGCCTCAAGCTACCATTCTTCCGCTTCTGCAATGGGGCAGTCTGGCGCCAGCCCTCCCATCAGGACTGAGATCAATGAGGCTCCTTCACCCCTTTGCTCTGAGGTCCCAGTTTGAGTTTTCCCTTCACCCCATGAGGACTATGAAAAAGCCTCAGCTTCTCATTGGAATCCAATACCCCCCTCCCCCCAGGAAGTCACCTAGTTGCAGTCTGCCCTGTAGCAGCTACTGCATTTCCTATCCAGGTTAATATCCCTAGAGCTGCAGAACCACACTCAAGTTCAAGCTCAGCCCGCCTGAAACCCAGCTGCTTCATTGCATCCCTTATCTCCCTCCACCTTCAAAACCCAATCCCAACATGCTCTCTTTACTCAGTGACACCAGAAGAGCTCTTGCCCAACCCGTGGGGACCCAAGACCGGTGACACAAGCTCTGTGCATTAGGACATCAGCACACCAGAAGTGAGATTGGGGTGAATTTTACTCCACCCTGCTTCCAAGAGCGGAGCTTCTGAAATAACTTTGCACAACACTTTTTTAGGTACAGTTAGGCTCAGTAAGAATTGACTGGATCAATGAAGAAAATATAAGTTCACTTCCCAAGCCCTCTTAGCTATCAAATATGCAGCAAGCACATACTAGATAATTAGGAATATCATATAATTTTGAGGAGCTAGAATTAAAGGGACAGAAAATCAGCAATCTTCCCACCCCTTACCTAGACTAGAGAAGAGAGAAACATTGAGTTTAGGTGGTGGCAGCTTCCTGCTTTGAAATCAGTGTGTACAGTTCCACCTCCCGAACACAAGGGTTTTCAAAAGCTATGAACACAACCTCTGCCATATTCATCACACGCCTTGCTCTTTTCCAGATTATATTTTTATTTATTTTGGTAGGTGGAACACACGGATGCTACAGAGCAATATGGGAGTCGGAGGTCAGCTTGGGGGAACTGATTCTCTCCCATTCAGTTAGGATTGACCCGTAACACCTAATTTTCCTTAAGAGTTTATTTTATTAGCCCCCAAAATTCAATAAGAACATTTACTGGGAGTCTAGCAGGTGCCACCGTGTGTGCTAGGAGGACACGGAGATACAGAGGCAAACATGCATAGCATATGTTCCCACACACATGTGAACACATACAGAAGCATACATACCCCCACACAGCCCAAGAAAGCAGGAAAATGGATTTAAAATACTAATAGAAAACAGTCTAGGAGCTTGCAACTCAAGATCTATAGCAAAGTCGCATTGTTTTAAATTCTGCCTATCAGGGACTCTCGAAGAGACTGTCTGCACATGACGTGATGACAGATGACAAGTAACTGGGGGAGAAATGCAATGCCTCAGTTTCCCTGCAAGTGCGGGCTGCCACACCGCTCCTTTTCGCCTTGCTTACTTCTTACATAACCGGTTCTCTGCGCACAGACTCGGATTTGTGCCACTGAGGACACAGGGCTGTGAGGGAAGGGGCGTCACCACATCGCACAGCGTTATCTAACCCAGAAAAAGCGAATCTACTACCTTGAGCATGCGGATTTCTCGCAGGGCGATTTTCTTTATGACAGGGTCATCTTCAGTTTCCAGAAACCTCTTGATGGCCACGATCTGTCCCGTGTCCCTGTTTCTGCACTTGAACACCACCCCGTAGGAGCCTTCTCCAATCTTCCCAATTTTTTCATATTTCTCCATCTCGGAAGAGTAAGTCTTGAGAATGGACTTTGGTACAGTTTTTAAACGTTGTTTACGAAATAGGTGGTCGGCGGACCGCACTCGAGCCCCATCCAGTAGAGACTGTGGTCCAGGAGCTAGAGAAAACAAGGGCACTAAGTTATAGAATTAGGACCAGCCAGGTGTGGACTCCACCCCCAGCAATGACATCACGTCGTGGTCCAGACTGGGAGACTACAGGTGGCTGCCGGGCGACCCAATTTCAATTGTCTGTTTTCATTCTCTCGAGCTAAAGATGTAGCCATCATCCTAAAGTGAGCCGAGCTGTAAGATAAGCTATCCTTTTAACGTTATGGCTCATACGATCTAAGACACTTGAGCTGGCTGGAGCACTGTGAAGGCCAAGGGTTTCCCCGGTTCTAATTTCGGGTCTCATTTCCCTCCGGAAGAAGACACCGGGCGGGCAACCGGTGCAACGGGGGACCGCAGGGACCTCCTGCCTCTACTCCCGGTGCCTCTCGGCCCAGCTCTTGTCCAGCCACCTGCAGCCAGGCTGGTCGCCGCCGCGATCCCCATGGGAACCGCGCCGGGCTGGGCGGGGTCGCCTTTCGCCCTGTTGTCCCCGCAGTCACCTGGCAGGGTCCCAGATCTCACGCTGCAGGTCCGCAGGATTTAGAGCGCGGGCGGCGCTGCGCGGAGCGTCTGCGGGGAGGATTCCTGCACCCGGGCCCTCCTAGAAGCTTGCTCCTGCTATGGTGGCCAGGTCCATACCTTATATCGGTCACTCCTTGGTGTCCCCTCTTCGCCTGGGAACCCCCGGAGGGATCTTGCTGCGTCAGTCCTGCAGCTTCAGAAAACGAGAGAGGCAATCGAGGGAGTCAGGTTGGACTTCCCTTCCTTGCAGTGGGGCCTTGGCGTGGTGCTGAGCAGAGCCTGCCTTGATTTCCCCAGTCACCTCCTTATCGAACCTGCTAGAGCACAGCGACAGTGGCAGCAGATGGATCTAAGAATTCTTGAAAGAAGGTAGAGAGCCACCGGACAGACAGCCTCAACACTCTGTCAGCTCTTTCATCCCTTATGCTAGGCGCCGAGGTGCTGTGTACTGGAGACAGGACTTCAGCAGAGAAAATGTCTGCAAAACCCCCGGCCAGCCCTGGCCAAGGAACGATGCAAATCTGCACATTGCTCAGGAAGAAGCTGGGACTGGGCACGCAGGGCGTGGCGGTCGCCTGGCAAAGGGAGTGCGGTATAATGAGGTCTGGGGATGGACTAGTGGTGGTCTGGGACCCTCCCAGAAATCATGTACAAATGCGAATTTCTATTCTTGAATTTTGTCTTCTCGATAGCTTTGCCTTTCTCAGAATATCATATAAATGTGAGCATACACTGCAGAGCTTTTGAGAATAAGCTTCTCACTTCACAGAATGCATCTGAGACTCACACAGATCTTGCATTCATCATCAGTGTCTTCCTTTTTATTGGTGGGTAGCGTTCTGTTGTATGAATGTGCCGGTATTTGTTTATTCATGTCTGGTTGAAACTGTTTCCAGTTTGGGGTGATTATGCATGAAGTCACTATAGATACCATGCATAGCCCTTTCTATGAACGTATATTTTCATTTTGCTTGGGGGAAATACTTAGGAGAGGACTGCTGGGTTGCACATCAAGTTTATTTCTTGTAAGTAACCACCAAAATGTTTTCATCTCTGGCGGTTCCATTTTACCTTCCCACTAGCAATGTTTCCAGTATCGGAATCCACGCGTCTCTGACTTTAGTCATTGAAATGGGTGGTTAATGATTTTTAATGGTTTAAATATGAATCTGACTCTTATTTGCCCTCTGGATGTGTTCTCACCTCAGGGACCTGAGAGACTTACATAAGTCCTTAGGGATTTTTGTATAGACCACAAAATAGGGACAATTTTAGTTTTTCTTAATCAGTTTGATTTTGTTTCTCTTTTCACTGGGTAGGTTCTTCAGTGTGCTATTAAGAGTGGCAAGACCGCTCGCTATGTGGTGGTGGCACACTTCTTTACTCCCAGCACTCGGGAGGCAGAGGCAGGCGGGTCTCTGTGTGTTCAATGCCAGCCTGGTCTACAAGAGCTAGTTCCAGGGCAGGCTCCAAAGCTACAGAGAAACCCTGTCTTGAAAAACCAAAACCAAACAAACAAGAGAGGCAATACCACACCCTTCATATTGTTGCTGAAAAGTGGTCTTAGACCAGTAAGCACAATACTGGTTATCTTTTAATTTTATTTATTATTATTTTATTTTATTATGCTTGCTGTAGGCAAGCATATCCATTAAGGGGGCCCTTAATGACCCCGCCTCCTGACAGTTGTGTCCTGATGGACTCTCCTCCCCAGGAGCAGGCCTTCTTAAGTTTCACCCACTTCGTCCCTGTTTTACATAAGAAATTTTTACCTGACTTCAGGTATATAGGTATATAAAGGAAGTTTACAAACATTTTCTGAAATTAACTCATGGAGAAGTTTACTTTAAAACAGCCCTTTGGGAATCAGGTATGGTGGCATGTTCTTGTAAACCCAAAACTTGGGAGCTAAAGGCAGGAGGATCAGGAGTTTAATAAAGTCAATCTTCCTAGACAACAGGGACAGTTCCAGTGAGCCCAGTCTATGTGAGATCCTGTCTCAAACCCCCCCCACACCCCCACACACACCCCAATTCTTTGGTGTCTATATAATTTTATAATTTATTAAAGACAAAATGGATATGCTTGTTTATTTCTACATAAAGAACATTTAACAATGCAAGAATTTTTTCAGAGTTGATCAATACCTGGATTTTATCAGACTCAACATAAAGACAGAGTCCTGCATAACTATGTGCTATAGAACAGCAGAAGTATTTTAGGGCCATTTCAAAAATTCTTGGAAATTTGTTCAAAATCTCAAGCCAAAATTCATTTAATGGCATTTTAAAAATAAAAACTCAGGTCAGGAATCCAAATGGTGATAAAAAAAAAACCCCTAAACATTCTAACAGTGCAGTTAGTGAGCTATTAATTGGCTAGCTAAAAGCTGTAGAAGAACTCCAACAAAGTATTAAAAGTGTTTGTTTTCCCATAATTAAACTATCAAACACAGAAAAAGCACTGTGCTCATAATACAGAGCAAGAGCCTTAAATCTGAGGGCAGCTGTTTTGGGTGATGCTGGTTCACAGCGAGCAGAAGGAAGGTTCTCACGTTGCAAGTGTACATGCATGCCCTGTGTGCCGAGCAAAGGCTGTAATGGAGTGACTCGACTCATCGCAACTGAGCGCTTTCAGAAACCCGAAGGTTTGCTACTTGTTTGATTGTGAATCCACCCTTGGTGGTCATGCATTCAGAAACCTTCCATTATTTCCCATAGTTTTTCTTGGCCCCCCACAATTAGGAACACAAGTCGTCACCCCCACCCCCATTAGTTAGTTACACAGCCGCCACTGAGGAACCCTGCGGATGCCTATCTAGTGATTTCTTTTTAGGGACTCAAAATACCGCTTATGAGATGATGACTTCTACCTTGGGTGCCCTCACTCATTTGCTCTGAAGAAAGCTGGCGTCACGCTGTGAGTGCATCACTGAAAGGAGCTGTCAGGCCAAGGGGCAGAGCAGAGCTGATCCTGTCAGAACCCTGTGAGTGAGCTGGAAGGTGTCTCCAGACCACCACGACAACTTCAGGCCAGAGGACCCGAGGACCACCTGGGCCACACCTGGGCCTCACCTGGGCCTCACCTGGACCACACCTGGGCCACACCTGGGCCTCATCTGGACCACACCTGGGTCACACCTGGATATCTAGACCAAAAACCTGTGAAATACATGCTTGTTGTGTTCTGGATGGCTTGCTGAGCACAAGGAGAACTAACCTTTATACTGTTGAGAAGTTCTCTTTAATTCCTCTTTCTTTAGATAACCTTTTGTTTTTAAGTCATGAATGAACGCTGAATTTATCGAGTTCTTTTCTCTACCTATTTCCTTTTCAGTGTTCATGGGTGTTGGTATGTGTATGCACATGTGTGTGTGTGTGCAGTTACATGTGTGTGAATGCGTGCGGAGGCCTGAGGCTGAAGTCAGGAATCATCTTCGGTAGATCTTTGAGCTTATTCTTTGAAGTAGGAGCTCTCAGTTAAGCCAGAACTCAACTGTATGGCTGGTATCACTAGCCAGCTTGTTCTGTGGAACCCCTGGCTCCACCTTCCAAGAGTGGAATTCCAGGGAGGCGGCCAAAATCACCTAGCATTTATGTGGTTTCTGGGGATCCGAACTCAGGTCCCCATGATTCACAGCCAGCACTTTCACCACTAAACCATCTTCCACCCCCATCTTTATCGCTTGAGATGACCATGTGACTTTTCTTTATTAGGTCTGTTGGCACAATATTGATTTGGAAATGTTAAACCAACCTTTCACTCCTAGGATAAACCCACCTCTCTTATGTTCTGTCATTCTGATATATTGCTGGGTTAGAGCAGTAGTATTTTTTGGTTGATATATATAAAGATTTGTTTATTTTTATTTTATGTGTTAGTGTTTTACCTGCATGTATGTATATGCACCGCATGCCTGCTTGGTCCCCAGGGAAGTCAGAAAAGGGCATCGGATCACTCGGAGCTGGAGCGATGGATGTGTGCTGGGACGCGAGCTTGGGTCCTCTGCAAGAGCAACAAGTGCTTTTAACTGCTGAGCCGACTCTCTGGCCCATTGGTAGATGTGCTTGTTTTGAGATACATTGATCTGTAGTTTCTTTATCTAGTGAAGTTGATTTGCAAATGATTTGGAAAATGTTTTCTGTTTTTATATATTCAAGAGATAATTACTTTTGATCAATACCATGAATTCCTTAAGTGTGTGGTAAAATTTAGCAGTAATTCCACATAGGCCTGGACTTTTCCTTGTTGAAATAGTTGTTAACTACAAATTCTATTTAAGAAATTAGAGGACTAATAAGGACATTCTATTTCTTCTTGAGAGAGTTTTGTTTGTTTCTTTTGTTCGAATATGAATGAGTTTATCAGGTTTGGTTGTTCAGCGTTATCCCACTGCACTGTTGTCTGGCAGATCGGTAGTGATGTTCTCTTTCATGTTTTTTGTTTGTTGGATTCCGGGTCTCACTGCAGCACCCAGACTAACCTTGAAATTTGTGATCCTCCTGCTTCAGCTTTCAGAGTGCTAAGATTTTACTGGCTTGTGCCATCATGCCAGGCTTTGTTTCAATCTTGATATTGGCAAATGTTTTCTCTGATCAGTCAAGTTTACTGATTTTCTTGGTCTTTTAAAAGAACTAGCTTCCCTTGCCAGGCAGTGATGGTGCACGCCTTTAATCCCAGCACTCAGAAGGCAGAGGCAGGCAGATCTCTGT
>LOJH01019553.1:0-12442 GCA_001685095.1 Ellobius talpinus | reverse complement strand
CCCTATCAACTAGTCCAAGGCAGTTTCTTTAATAACCAATGAAAGCAACACAAAGACTGAAGGGCCTCCTATACCACTATACAACAAAAATGCCTCTAACCTGTAAGCCCAGCTTGCTCAAGGACTGATCATTTCCAGGAATGCTGGGAGATGTTGTTCATGCATGATAATGAGCCACGTGTTTTCACTTCTATACACAAGATTGGTTGACCCAGCTGCACAGAAGTTACTTGATCACATGTAGGTAAAGGGACATAGGTAGGAAGTACATCAATATGTATGCTTGACCTTGATTGGATAAAGGTAGGAAGTGCATAGCTTTGTGGGTTTTGTCATTACAAGCCCCCACCTTATGTAATTTTGTGCCATTCTCTGAGAATTCTGGGTATACACCTGGAAAGTGTCCATCATTTTGGCTGGCAGTTAATAAAGCTTGCTTCAAATTTGTCTCAAAAATTATGGTTGTGATATTAGTCTTACCTGGTAACATGAACACATTTTTCCAATCCCACACAAAATACTGTGTGTGTGTTTATGACAAAATCTGAAAGAATCTATGAGTAGAAAATTCTATGTAAAGAATGAAGAACAGATAGGCAGTAGAACTATATGGTAAAGAAAAAAATACTATACCCATATAAAGGAGTAGAACTCATGATTTGAAAGAAAATTGGAAAATGAAACCCTTTTGAGTATAATGAAATGAAAACCTATGAATAACTACGTGAGAGTTCTTCATAAACCTGAATCCGGTGGAGGAGATGCAGATTTGGAGCTTACTCTTGGGAGAAATAAGCTCCAAGAACCCTACTGTAAAAGCACTGACTAGACAGTTAGTCTCACTCTAAAATAAACTGCAGCCCCAGGTAGATTCATTCTCTACTTTCTATAAAATAAAGAGCAAAGATTACATAATTCATCTATGAACTTCTCCCAGAAAACAGAAAGTGGGTAATACATTATCACAAAGTGGTTTACCCTAGAATAAAAGATTCACTTACTATCCAAGAATTACCATATTTATTAAAATCCAAACCACATGATTATATCAATAAATATAGAGAAATCATTGTGAAATTTTAAAATAGATTAACGAAATTGTGGTATGTTTGCCTGTAAACTAGAAACAGCACCCTAGAAACAGGCAGGGAGCTCACAGGTTCAATGTTATCCTGAAATGGAAAATAAACTGGTACCAAAAATTAAATAAATAAACATCTAATACAGATTACTGATAAAATTACTCTTCAAATATGAAATGATGGCAGCATTCAAAGCCTCTGAGAATCCTATGCTTCTCAGAATATATACTTCCAAAAGACTTATTCTTTTCTAAGTTAAATTAAGAATAAGACAAGGATTTCTTGTCTGACAAATTCATCATCACTTACCCTCTGCATGCCTGAACAGAAAGAGAAAAGAAGTTCATGAGTTCATATAGATGAGAATAAGTGGCAAGGGTTTTTAGTTAAAAAAAGGAGGATAGTTTATACAGAGGAAGTTTTAATATACTTTTTACTAGAATAAAGAAACCTTACAACTGAACTTAGCAAGGTTGTGAGATACAAGATTGATAGAAATAATCTCTACTGGATATAAAAATATTTTAAAAAGTATTTTTGCTTGTGTTAAAACTTACAAGGCACTTCAGCATAAATTTAACAATCTAAATACAAGATCTGAATGCAAAAATCCTTCAAAGCATTACTGAGAGAAATTACAATGAGCACTTGAGCTAACAGGCAGCCCAATATTTGATGAATTAAACACTATATTGCTAAAATGCCAACATTCTTGAATGTTAATAAGTATGTCATCAATGAAGACCACAGCAGATTTTGGTCTTGCTAATTTCTTTGCCAAACTGGACATGATGCTCAGAAATTCTTCCAAACAGTCAAATGAGTTTGTACAGTTCAAACTGTAAAGAATATACTGGGGAAACTATCACAATCAGATTTTAAGAGTAAACTTAGATCAAAATTAAGTGCAGGCTGGCTTACAAATATGTCACTGCTACAAATCGGTTTCCCGGAAGTGGATCTACCGGTAGATTGGAAACTGATCCTAAACACAAATTCAAAGATGATTTACTTGAGAAAAGAGTACTTTTTTAAACCAGGGCAGTAAAAAAACTGTTTATGTTTTACTAAAGGAAAACAAGAAATGCAAAATTTACCTCAAATTGGTTGGAGATTTAAGTGATGTTTTCTACCTTTCTTTTTATAAACAGAATCTCACTGTGTGGTACTTCATGACCTGGAACCTGGGACAGAGATCATGATGACCTTGGATTCACAGAGATCGACCTCCAAAGTGCTGGGACCAAAGGTGTGCACCACACCTGGCATTAACATTTCTTAGATGTTTTCAAAAGTGTATTTCAGAAAAGTACATAAAAATATACTTGATAAAAACATAGAAACATCACCACTTCACGTTTTGCTGTAAAAGAAAGAAAAACATGTCACAGACTTGAGAAAATATTAAGAAATTCTATAGTGAGTAAAAGTCAGTTTCAGAATAGATACACATAAAATTCTCAATAGAAGTTGCTAACTAATCTGTTACTGGGGAAAGCTCATGAGAAGGTATTAGTTACTACTAATCATCAGAAAACACAAATTAACACCAGGATTAGAAGGTACAACAAACCAAACAGAATAGCTAACATTGAAGCCTGGCCACACCAAAGGTTGGCAAGGATATGAATTAACTGTAATTCTTCCAATCAGACAAAATAGAGCAGTGTACTTGCTAGGAAAGCAAATTTTGTAATTGCCTAAATTGATAGGTTTACAAATAACAGACATTGTACATGTAGGTGGTTACCCAAGAAAACCCATGCACATGCACACAAAAGTTAATGCACACAAAAGAAAACATATGAAACAAAAGTTTCAGTATTTAATGATATTTAAAAATTGGAAACAATGAAAATTATCATAAAAGTGATGTTCTTCCATAATATACTAATCATATGAAATAATACACAGCAAAAATGAAAATGATCAAACACTATTCGTTACGACATAGATGAGTCTCAAAATAATGATAGTGAGTGAAACGTGCTTATTTTTGTAGGATATGGTGTTCATAAAATTATAGAAAATGAATTTAAATCTATAGTAACTTTAAACAGATTTTTGGGTGCCTGGGATAGAGTAGAAACGGAAAAGGATGAGATTAAAGTAGCACAGAGAGGCATTAGGCAATTATGTTGGAACTTTAGATTGTGTTAATGGAGTGATGGATGCATGTAGAATTCAAAAATTCCAATTTTCTATTTTTGAAATGTATGTCAATAAAGTTGTTAAGATAAAAATATGATTACAAAACCCTCATTGATATGTACATATTTTAATTCTTTAAACAAATTTCATTCTTTCTATTTATCCTAACAAAATGTTCAGTTTTAATTTATATAAATGTTTCTGTGGTTTTGTTTAAGAAATCATTTGTATTCCATTTTATTTTTGTTCACATTTATACTATTTGGGATCAAATAGAGGGCTTTGTGCAAACAAACTAAGAGATTTACATGGAATTCCATCATCCTGAGGCTTTCTATTTCATTTTACTTGGGATAAAACCAGGCACATTAAATTTTATGTTCTTAAATTTATGTTCTACCTAATATTTTTTTAAAAAAATATTTATCCATCGATCCAATGCATGAATATTGAGTTTGAAAAGCCCAGCACCCCCACAATGGTAATGCATATGATAGTTAGGTTGTTTTATGGCGTGATTTTCCTTTATCTTATGTAAGATGTTAATCAGCGTCCACATTCACCCTCACAAGTTTGTGGTGGAGCATTTTGTATGTTGAATCGAGATCCATTGTTTCCGTGTCTTTGCAGAAAATTTTGATGGTAAGACTACAGCTTACTTCCCCAGGAGCCTTAGCATCTAACCAGTGTTACCAGGTAATTAGTACCTATTTCTCAAGCCAATACATAAGTTAACGTTTGGGACAAGATGTCAGCCATTCACAGATGAGCAGAGAGATTTTAGTAAACAATATAATATGACATAGCAATGCTGTCCTAAAACATGGTACCCCGAGGAACCAAAATATTGCAAGCCAAGTTTGAGTGAGGCAGTTATCAGTAAAATCCTCATTTCTCCAAAATGGCCCAGAAGGAAGATGCACATAGGAAAGTCATATATTCTGAGAGATACCAGTAAATGATATGCTGTGCTTACTCACTTCATGACGTCATTCTGTCCCACTCACTTCATGACGTCATTCTGTCCCACTCACTTCTGCTACTTTGTGTTTTAAGGAGTGGACGTTATTTTTAAAAAAACTCCTTCACATAAATCTTTAAATTATCAGCTATAAAATCTTTATTATTTTCTTTCTTTTAATTTTAATTTATTAAATTTTTGAGATGATGTTTCTCTATAAAGCCCTGGCTGCTCTGAGACTTCTTCCATGGACCAGGTTGGCAGAGCGCTGGGATTAAAGGTGTACACCACAATTCTTGGTTATTTTCCTTAAATGAAAATAGATTGTGGTTCTTTAATTATCTAAGAGAATTTAACATGCCATTGTGAAGTTGGTAGCCTAGACCCCAGCCCCTCTCATCTATGCCAGCCCCCAGGCCTGAGAGTTTTATTGGTCTGGACTCCAAATCCCAGTATGACAGGTCCTGACCCCTCCCTGGGGGGGGGTCAGGACCACTCCCACATGGCATTCAAGTGAGCTCCCAAAAGAGAAACAAGTGGTCTCTTTCCTCTCTCCGCCCCCTTCCCTGAGGTCAAGTTTGTGGCCTCCCAGTTCCCCCTCGGGGCCACCCGAAAGAGCAGGAATCTGATTAAACCTGGATATTTTTAAATTTGGCTTGTTGTGATTTGGCTTCATTGGGATTTTTGCATCGGCAGAGAGCTCGCATTAGGAAAAATTCCTAACAACCATTACTTAAATAAATCTGACTCATCACTAAGCAGCTTAAAAACTATGGGCTGTGCCAACCTTATTGTTTTATTTAATACCTAGTGAAGCTTCCCTCTGTCATGGGTTCATCAGTTCTTCTCTGGATTCTTGCCTTAGTGTGTACTCTCAGAAGAAATGGTATAAAAATGACAGATGGGAGTATAAATTGTTCGGATTGTATCAAGAATTTTAATTGTTTTTCATAATAAAAAAACAAGAGTCAGATATCAGAGTAAATGCTGAAAGATCAGAGAAGTAAAGGAGCCAAGCACTAGAGAGAACTTTTACCTCTACCCAATCTTCAGACAAAGGTGAACAAGATCCTTTCTTTATCAATCTTCAGGATGAATGTGTTATTCTGTCTCTACAAATCCTCAGATGGAATATCTTGAGCTTCTGTCTGCCCCCCACCTTGTATTCCTCTCTCCACCCAGCCATATTTGTTTCTCTCTTCACTTCCATAGTGTTGGGATTAAAGGCGTGTGATTCCCAAGTACTTGGATTAAAGGTGTGAGCCAATGCCCCCTGGCTCTGTTTCTCTTTGAGACTGGATAATTCTAGTGTAGCCCAGCATGGCCTTGAATTCATAGAAATCAGTCTGCCTCTGCCTCTTGAGTACTGGGATTAACTATGTGTGGCACCAGTTCTTGGCCTCTCTGGCTAACTAGTGGCTTGCTCCACACTCTGATCCTCAGGCAAGCTTTATTTGCTATAGCACAAACAAAATATCACCACATTGGATTATTTAGGCTTTGGGTTTTTAGTCTCCTCTAGTGAGAGCTACCACACATGCCCTGCATGCATCAAAGTATGCTTTCTAGGGATACCCTTGTGCCATTGCTGCTTGGCTATAGAAGTGTCATTTCACTGAGGTTTACAGTAAAGAGCTTAATCATAAAAGAAATGAAAAAATGAATGACTACAGCTTCATTACCTTCTAGAATGTTCTATTCATTTTATTTATATTCCTTTTGAAACTACAGATTCTAAATTTCATTGCAAGGCTCAAGAGAGCAGACAGGAAGGTAAAAATGCACAAATGATGTTGAACAGAGAATGTCAAAAAGTAGAAATGTCTGCAAAGGTGCCTGGGTTGTTATCAGAAAACTTTACGTTAGTACCTCACTGGGAAGGTAAATTAATGAAGAAATGAAATACTGACTTTATCTTCCCAGACAGAATGATCAGACATATTTAAACACACCAAATTAGGATTTACATAGAAGAGTATAGTAATTCAGAGAGAATTACAGTAAAACTTCAACATTTGGACAAAATGTTGGAGTATGGTAAATAGAAAAATAAAGATGAAGTCGGTACCATACATTAGAAAACATCAAGCAAAGCTATGGATTTGGCCATCATAGAGAGCTTGCAGCACATCACGTGCAGAGTGCAGAGGCCATGCTCATGGCAGCTGGGAGAGTGTTACTGAAAGTGTCCTTTGTATGTCCACCAGATGACTGTCAGAATGACAGAAGAGTGAAGACGGCATGAATGTGCATGTTAGTGAACAGAAGATACTCAGTGGAAAAATTAGACTTAGAATATCTGATTTCAACACAATGTGAACTGAGAGCAGAGGGCAATGACTAAGAAAAATAGTGTCTCACTAATTTATCTTCTACTTCAACGTTAAATTGGTGTCATTGAATTAATAAAGTAAAAGGAAATGAAAGAAAACATCTCTGTTATTGGCTTCATGACAACACGCAAAGGCTTCCACACTACTTCCCTGGCTTTCAGTTTCTAAACTAATGTTCTATGAAGTATTATGTGCATACACATTTTGGTTATATATGAAATGACTATATATTAATTCAGGAAAATCAGCAGTGAGCTGAGTTCCTTCCATGCCTCTGATTGCTCCCACCTTTCTTCTCAGTCACCTAGTCACCAACTCCTTGGCTTTCTCTTGTATGTATGACAGTGCACCCAACTATGTAATTCAGACTCATCATCCACGATGTATTAAATGAGGTTATATTACAGGATCGAACCTATGTTAATTATCATATGAGAATTATACCCTTCTTCCTTTATACTAAGAAGGATGATAAATTAATTCCTAACTTTGCCAAAGACATGGAAATAGTAGGTTAAGCCACATCGATGGTTACTGTTTGGGTTTCCTTAGATATTCTCAAGCCAGTTGCTGATAAAGAAACTGCTGCCTTCTACTGACTAACTTTAAACAACTGCAGAACAGTAGTTTATACCTCTGGGAATTTTAATTTTGTGTCCTCATTTTATAGATTGTTTGAACACACCCCGAAATCATTTCCAACATTAAAAGTCTGTTATTGTGGTTTTCATCACTTGACAGTTATCTTGTCTAATACTGAAAGCAGGATTCCCCTCCCCCACAACATTAGTTTTTATGCAGAAACAAACAGAATAAAAAATAAACAGCTTAGAGTAGATGAATATATTGTCCCTATTGATTCCACTCTAAAAAGAAACTACAAACCAATAACAGAATCTTTGCAGGCCCCAATATAACTTTTTCATGATTTTCATTTTTCCTGAGAGCTAAACATTTGGACAGATTGATGAATCTCTGGGTGTACATAAGTTCAAGTCTGACACATCATACTTGATCAACAAAATACTCAGCAAAGATATCTTTACTTCTCTTGGGATGTTGGCAGGTACCTGCCATTTTCAAAGCCAATTTTTAATCTCAGGATGTGTCAGAGCCTCTAGAGCATCAATCACAGCCTGTCCATCCCTTTCTGGTTGTGTTCATATAAATCTGAACAATGTCTCCATCCCTCTCTTTATCCCATTCGACTTCATGTCAGTTCTTTGAGTTTCTGAGTTTGAGGAGTATTTTTGGAACAATGTCAGAAGCATGGCCACATTGTGTATGATCTTGACTATAGAAGGGAGAAATGTCTCATGCTTTTATTTCTCTGTAAAATGAATAATGGTGTTATGACTGAGATAATTTAATCCATAGTGAAACACAATGTATTTTTTACATAAGCATTTTGGAAATAACGCAAATGAAGACATAATAGAATGTCACAGTATGATGGATGTCTTTTAATGTAATTAAATTTGATTTTGAAAATTTGACAAAGTGAATACTTGCTCATAATTTAGGGAGAAGTATTAAACATTAAGTCAGACAACCTCAGACACATTTTTGGAGAAATATTTTCTAGCTCTTCACAGACCACTTATTAAGATAAATGAATCTGTCATATCATATTTATAACAATACACGATATTTTTGATGTAAAAGAAACCAAATCCAACTGAATTTTTGCATTATCAGAAACTGTTTTGTCATCTAGTTTTAGTATGACTACATAAGAGTTAAAATATACTTAACACTATTTCATTATAAAGATTTTTCAATGGAGGTGTCTTAAATAATTTGTTGTTCTTTTAAACAGTGTTACTTAGAATATGTGATTTACTTAAACAGCTTTGATAAATAAGCTGTGGTTATTTATGAATTTAATACTACCGTCATAGAACATTTCAGAACGATGTCCATAAATCATGGAAGTATTGTGGCGAACATATTTGTAGAACTTAACCCATAGCGTTTAACAGAAGAGGTGAAGCCAGACATGGTGCTCCATGCTTTTAATCCAAACGCTGGGGCGATGAAGGCAGATGAGTTTCTATGAGTTCAAGACCGGCAAGTATCAAATTCCCAACCAGCCAGACCTGCATGGGGAGACCTTGACACAAACCATCAAAGAACTGAATATGCCATGGTCTTCCCCAAGCCTCTCCATCAGAGCGTCAGTTTCTCTCAAGGACACAATCTTGCCTTTGCTCGAATTTGAGTTCTCTGCGTTCTGTATAGGTAAAGCCATTGCAGGATGTTTGTAAGGAGGAAGCTAGGTCTCTCTCTCACACAAAAAAGTTATTTTATTTTCAGGGCAGGTTAAATGCTCTTGTCTTTTTTCTGCAAGGATGCAGCATTCTCACACTGGACAGAAACAACAGCTCACTAAATCATAGAATAAAATATGCCTAAAGTGCTAAAATCGTCTTGTTGTTTCCTGTTTGTCTTGAAATATACTTCATATATACATATTAATTGGTCTGTATAGGGAATGAATGAATCATATCCACTGAAATACAATTAATGGAAAATTAACCATTTTGGTAAGAAGCACACTTTATTGTCTTGCTTACAAAAGCGCATTTAATTCTAAGCATTAGTGTAGGAAAAATTCTTCTGATGGCAATGGAATATCAAAGCCAATTTAGGACATTGGTTGAACGAGATGCTAGGCACTACCACAGGACCCAGAAAAAGATCATTTAAAGCTACTTTCAATGTGTATACATATGTCCTGAAACTTCAGAGTTAGACATGTCTTTGTACATCTGGCATCCTTACATGATAAATACTCTCCACTCTTATCACAAATGTCTGTCCTCTTCCCGTATGCTTCTCTCTCATGTTCATGTCCCACCGATATTACCTGGGATTGTATGTGTGATGGTCACTTTGAGAGCTAACTTCTGAGGCCTGGAGGGCTTATAGAGTTTACATAGTTTCAGCAATTTTTGTTAGTCTTTGGGTGAATTCTACCTTTTGATGATTTTTTTATATATATATAAATTAGATATTTACCACCAAACTATTTCTTAGAAACAAAAGCAACTTCCTACTGAGCTCCTTTTAATTTGTCATAGGATAATTTAATTAAGAGAGTATACCTCAAAACACAATTAAAAATCAAGATGACTCATTGTACTTCTTTCTAATGTTTGGGGAGACAATTCCTAAAGTTTCACTCATAACTTCAAATAAGAACAGGAGTTTAATGGAAACATGGGCTGCTCAGAAGTAAGTGTCTTTAAAATGCTCAGAAAGATTTTCCTTGAATTCTTAATTGCTCAATTTTGTGCACTCTTTAGCATTTAGTTAGGGTACTTAGACTGGGAAATAGATCTTAAGATACGGTTTCACCCAAGGCTCAAATTCCCTAGGCAAAGGCCCAGTGGAATAATGTGGGGCGAGTATATATTCACATCTCTAGGATACTGTTTGTTGCATACGGAGGTTCACTCTCTTGACACTGCTTAGTCAGAAATGAAGACAACCAAAGATACACTCACACCAAAGTATTTGCATTAAAACTTAAAGCTCTCTGCGGACAAAACAGAAGCCACAAATTTGCTTTCAACATCTTTTATTATACAGTAAATTGGTACCAAACAACACTATCCCAACATACAAAGAAGTCCTTTAGTAAGCAAGTAGCTCCATTGTATGTCCTCCAATGTCTCCTAATGTTAGGTGATATCTTTTTCTTTGATTTAACAAATATTGCTAGAAATTTTCCAAATGTCAGGTAATGTGTTCATAGATTAGAATATATATAATCAGTTTTGGGAAACAGGAGCCGCACGGGCTGGTGGTTCCAGTAAAGTGTGTGTAGGACAATGCCTCGGATCTACAAAAAATGAGATTACCAAAGATTAGAGGCAAGAGTGGCTTAGAGGGTCAGGAAGACTTCCAAGAAATGTTGCCCTTGAACGTACTTAGAAAGGTAAGTGTTTTCCAAGAAACAGAGGAAAGACCTTTTCCGACCAAGGTGCTGTCACATGAAGAGCTGTGGAGCAATTCCCTTTGTGAAGCTGTTGGGTGCTGGGAGCTTTCAAAAAGAGATTGTGGAACTCAGAACGAACCCATGCTCTCACTCCCCATCACTCAGGAAGCCTGACTGAGCATTCACATGGGTCAGTCTCTGTCAGAAGGGAAAGATCCTGGTTGCCTAGTGCCAGCCTTATAGACGAGTACTAGTATAGTTAGCTTGCATCATAAAGCAGCCGTACGTAAAGAGGAAGGAGAAGTACAACGGGTTATCTCTTCATCCTCCAGTCCTAATTTACTTTATTTTCAGCATCTCTCCTATTATGACAATCTTGGCTGTCATCTTGATATACTTTGGAAGAGGGAATCTCAATTGAATAATTTTCTCCATCAGTTTGGCCTGTGCACATATCTATGGGGAATTTGCTTGACTGATAACCGATGTAGGAGAGTCCAGCATACTGTGAGTATATATCCCTAGGTAGGTGGATCTGGGTTGGACAAGAAAAGTAGCAAAAATGGGCCTGGTATCAAGGCAGTGGACAACTTTCCTCATGATTCCTGCCTCTGCTCCTGCTCAAGTTCCTCCCCTGGTATCTCTAACGAAAGACTCTAACATGTAATTTGAAATAATACCTTTCCTCCCCAGTCTTGATCATAGTATTTATCACAACAACAAAAAAACTAGACATCCTCCAATTAGAAATACACAAATCTTCCAAAACAGCTTATTAGCTTTTCAAATATTTCATAAGCATACCCTACATTGTACAGGGACAACCCATTTTCAGTGTGAAATCCGGCTTGACCACGGTATCAAGTGTCTGGACTCATCCCTGCCTGCTGCTGAGCTCTGTGCAGAATCCACAATGGTAATAAAGCGGTTCTCAATTCAGACAAGTTTGCAATATGCTCTATCATGCACACGGTGAACTCTCATGGCTAATAGCATGAGGTTATAGGATAGAAGCAAAAACTTCTTGCCTAAGCCCGCTTTACGGCTTCATGCAGAATACCATAAGCTGAGTGTCTCAAGCAGGACAAACTAATTTTCTCACAGTAACAGAAACTAAAATTCAAGATTAGCATCCAGACCAAACAGGTTCCTGTGAGGATTCTGGTTCTGGCTGGCACCAAGTAGCCTTCTTTCTGTGTGTCCACATAGAGTTTTTCTCATTGCAAACATTGGGAGAAAAAAAATACTTTCCTTTTTATTCTTATGGAGCTATTAGTCACAAAAGGGCCCCTCTCTTGTAGACCAACTTAATGTATATTACTGAAGGAAAATCTCCAAGGAAAGTCAGAATGGGCTTAAAGCATCAACTGGCAAACTTGAAGAGGACATATTCAGTTCACAGCATTTATCGTGAAGATTGCTGTGTATAGTGAGGAGATTGATCCAGCTCTGTCTCTGTCCCTTGTTAGTATAAATTGTTGGTAGACCCTGAGGAATCATACCTTGGCCCCGAACTTGTGCACATGTTAGAGGTTATAAGAAATCCTCCTGGTATTGTATGGAACATTCTATATTTTTGGTTTTCTTTGTTTGATTTGGTGTTTCGTTTTGCTTTCTGAAACAGGGTCTCTAGGTCACCGTGCTGACCGAGAACTCCCTGCTGCTACATAACTGATTCTCCTGCCTCTACCTCTTGAGGGCTGGAATTACTGTCATACACCACTATGCACATCCTCCTATCTCACCATAGGGACACTGGAGTTAAGAACATGTGGCAGTGCCATGTCTGCCTTTACATGGATGTTACACCCTGGGGCAATCACTTTTATCACTGAGCCATTTCCTCAGCCTGGAGTTGTTTCTAATGAATAATTTAGAGGTTAAATCTCTTTGTTGGATATAGTGAAAGGGGAGAGCAGGCCTGCTTTTTGTCCCACCCGGCTCCGGCACGGCTAGCTTTACACCCGAAATA